>VDFB02169530.1:0-47580 GCA_007258455.2 Sequoia sempervirens | reverse complement strand
GATTGTAAATATTACATGGATGTAATCTATTCATTGGTGAAATAATAATTTTTTTGTGCCAAAATTTAGTGTATTTGAGGTTATTTTACTTGTGAATGGTTTTTCCTTCAAACTTCAACATTGTTATGTATGTAGCTATGAAGAAATTTGGTGAAGTACTGATAGTTCATACTTCAATTTACATTTCTTTCAATTTATACTTACATTCAATATCTAAAAATATAATTTATTAGGGCAAGTATTTTTCCTTAATGTTTTATATTTTATGTATTGGAATTCATTATAAATCATACTAAATCGTTATTATTTGTGAAGTATGTGGTAAAATACTTTTAATTTCTAGAAAATAAGTGTAACATCTTTGTAAGTCCCTTTGTGAAAGAAATAAAATGTAATGAACCCTAAGTGAGCCAAGTGTGTCAAGACCTAAAATTTTTGTGCCTTGGGATTATTAATTCTTAAGTGAATTATTGGTCTTTTTAGAAAGATAGGTTTTTTTGTAGAGTTTTATCTATGTATGGTGTGTGAGTAACATCACAATCAATAGTTAGCTACCAAGGATAAATGTGGGTTGTAATGCCCAAAATTTCCATTGGGAAAAAAACCATGGCCAACATTTTTTTGCATTAACACATGCAATATTTTTAACAGTTCAATGCAATATGCATGCACACATGTGTAGATATCATGAATGAATACACCAAAAGAAAAAATCTAAGACATGAAAAATATACATGTAGGAAATGCATAAGGGTAAATATGACATCATCTCAACTAGGAATAGGTTCCTAGCATCACATGTATCACACCCTTAAAGTGGAAGAACAAGCACAATATGGAGATACTAATTCAAGTGTTCTCAAGTAGGAAATTTTCTCAAGGAATCCAAACTATTAAGAGAAAACCAACTACAGGGAACAAGAATTTACCCTCAAAACAACATAAAGGCCTAACACTAATATACAAAAAAGCATGAAAGAAGGTTCATTAGCATATAAGGGAAATCCACTCCTCCATAAGCAAAGTACAAAAAGTAAGAGATAAAGCACATTCAATAAGAAATAGTTATTTATCATTCATAACATGTGAATTTTAACTATCATTGCACAAGTAGATTACTCATTGGAATTTAATTTGATACACAATTATGAGAGAGAGAGAGAGAGCATAGCAATATATGAAAAAGAAGAAAAAACAAGAGTATGGGTGGAATGTATCTCCATGCAACACACCCAACACAATAATATAATTGAAGACTACTATAGTTAAATTGTAGATTTATTATATAATAACTACATGATGACTATAGGTCTATTGCAAGTGGACTAAAATTCAGTTTCAAGTTGATTGCAAGTTAGTTACAAGTTTATTATGCCCTAGCTACAAATCAACTAAGGGTTAAGGTCCAAATAGATATGGTTAACTAGGAAGAGAATTAAAAATAAAAATATTTACTCGATTATATATGTAATATTCATGAATCTATGTTAGAACAAACCATGATCATGAACTAAACAAGAAAGGGGGTTGTGAAAAATGAAATCATGATGTTTTCTAAGGAAAGAGGTATCTAGCATGAGCAATAGAAAATGTGGTGACTATTCCACAACATTTCACATGTAGGTCTAGAAATTCACTTATAGAATGATGAGGCATAAAAAGGATGGAATAAAAATCAAAGGAATAATTTCACACATAGGTTTGACCATTTCCCAAGAATAAGATTGATAAATGGTATTAGTAGCAAATGGTTTTACCAATAAAAGGGGTGTTGAAGACAAAAATGATATTGCATAAGGAAGATAATAGCAAAGAAAACCAACAAAGATATCTAAGGAAGGAGAGAGAGGAGTCACAATATTTTGCATAGCAATAAATCCTTTAAATTAGTTTATAATTCTTGCAAAAGGTGGTTCTATACCATACAATCAGCTCATAATTTTTTAAAAAATGAATTTCATATAACATCAATGGTCTGGGGTGGAGGAAAAGAGAAGGATTCATTTGGTAGCTTGGGATGATGTTTGTAGACCGAAGAAGGCTGGTGGGCTAGGGATCCGTAAAATCAGAGCTTTTAATATTGCCCTTCTTGGTAAGAAAATATGGAACCTTTTGATGGCTAAGAGTGAATGGGAAAAAATTGCTTGCAGCAAATACTTACATGAGGCTGATGGTATTAGGGGGTTCTTTTCTCAAGAGTTTAACCCCCCATCTGGTTCTGCTTTATGGAATTGCATTGGTAAGGCTCATAGGCTTGTGGCTAAGGGTATCTTTTGGAATTTGAGGGATGGAAGAGATATCTTGTTTTGGGATGATAATTGGTTTGGTAATAGGCCTCTCAAAGATGAGTCATGGGCTCAACCTCTCATGGATCTCTGTGTGCGACGGTTTGGCAGATGGGTTACTGACTATATTGAGGGAGGTGGTTGGAAGAAGCTGTATGAGGTCGATCCTGGGTTGGAGATCTTGTATAAGGATATGTATTTGGTACATATTCCTTCCTCCCCTTCTCTTGATAAATTTGTTTGGAAGCCTTCCTCTAATGGCATCTATTCTGTGGCTTCGACTTTTTGCTCTAATGAGTCCTTTGCTGGCCCAACTCCATTTTGGGCTTCTATGTGGTCCTCTAAATTGATTCCTAAAGTTAATATTTTCTTTTGGATTTTCTACCAAAATAAAGTATTAACTACTAAAAATTTGGTCAAAAGAGGTTTGTGATGCCTACCAGGTGTTTTTTATGTGAAGAGGAGGCTGAAAATGCTTGTGTTTTGTTGATTGGTTGTAGTTTTGTGAGAATGGTTTGGGCCCATGTGCTATCTTTATGGAACTTAAGCTGGGTGTTCCCTAGTTCTATTAATGAGCTATGGGCTCAATGGATTGGCCCCTCATCCAATCCTGCTCTTCAGTTACTCTGGTCTCTTTCCCTTCCTCATATTGCTTGGGGAATCTGGCTTGAGTGAAATACCAAAATCTTTAGGAATTCTTCCCTCCTTGCTATTTCTGTGGCTTGCAAAATTTGTGTTGCTATTAAAGAAAATTTCCTGGCTGGGTTAACTTCTCAAAATGGTCCGAAAATAAATCTTAGCTCCTATGATATCACTATTTCTCAGAAGTGGAAGTTGTCTTGTGATACTTCGCTCCCGATTACAAAAGGAAAAACTTCTAGAGAAGATGTTGTTTGGAAAGCTCCTCTGGAAGGTTGGGTGAAGATAAACTTTGATGGGGCTGCTAAAGGAAATCCGAGACCTGCTAGTTGTGGGGGAGTGAAAAGAAATTCAAATGGTAGGCTTGTTTCTGCTATGGCGCTCCCTTTGGGAACCCAGACAAACCACTACGCGGAAGCGGTTGCAGCCTATCATGGTCTCAAATTAGCTCAAACCAAAGGTTATAAAAAAGTCTAGTTAGAGGGGGATTCTCTTAATATTATAAATAATTTGAAAAATTGTACTCCTCCCTCTTGGACTATTGAGTCCTTAATAAATGATTAAATAGATATTTTAAAGTCTTTTGATGAGTTTTATATCTCACATATCCTTAGAGAAGGAAATGGGCTTGTGGATATTTTCGCTAACATTGGTGTAAGAGATTTTAGGGATTGGGGTCAGAATGACCCTCTTCCTATAGAGGTCATTGCAACTATGAATAATGAGTGTTGAGATCATTTGGATTAAAGTCCTATTATGGTTGGCGACGTGCATGCTCTTCATCATGTGGAAAAATGTTATGAATAAATATGGGGTGCAAGATTTGAATCAAGCGATTCGTATGGGTGCAGGGTGCTGTAGACAAAGGATTATTATTTTCCCTTGTCCCAACTCTGGCTTCACATGGATTCTGGTTAGTTTTGGCCTTGCTTTCCAGAGTATTCTTGGTGCTAGGATTAGTTTTTGTAAGTTGGTTCCTATTGTGAATTGTGGTGAGATGGGTGGTGATAGAAATCATGTCGAACCGAAATCTTGTGATGCTACGAAGGAAAAGAAGGAGATTTGGCAGGTGCTGGTTAAGGCAGGGTTAACTCCCTATTTGGAGAAACTTCATGGCAACAATCCTCAGGTTACATACCTCTTTCTTAAGGGATGGAATGACAAAGTGCTTAAGTTTATGGGATTGAGTTTGAGGTGAATGAAGAATTCATCGCTGGAATTACTGGCCTGCCTATGGACAACATGAAGGTTTTTAGGGATAAAAAGGAGGCGCAGATAGCAATGATATTTTTTTTCAAAGGTGATGAGGAGAAGGACTTAAAGACTGCTAAGAGTGGCAGATATCAATGTAGCTCCCTTAAGGCCTTATGGGGGGATGCTGCGGAGGAATTAATGTGCTACATTACCTTGGAAGGTCATTTCTCGATGGTGAGTAACTATCATTTCATTCTGTTAAATCCCTTTTGTCACAAGAGGAGGGTTTCTTTCCCGTTTTATCTTCTTATGTCTCTTGATGTTGGTATTAAGGATAACAAGAAGAACCCAAAAAATCCCGTATTACATGTTAGGTTAATTCTCCTAATTTCTGATTATGCAAAATCTTTTGAGGTTCCCAAACCTATGGCTACCCTGAAGGGTAAACAACATAAACTTGCTGAAGGGTATGATATGACTTCCAAAGATGAACCTGTTAGTAAAAGGGCCAAGAGAAGGAAATTAATTTTGGGAAAAGAGGATGAGTCAAAGGATGATGTGGAGTTTGTGCTGATTCTCTTGCTTCTCTGGAAGGGGGTCCTCCACATAGCCCTCCCTCGGGAAAGAAGAAAAAAGGGGAAGATTATGCTAGTGAAGGTTATTTAACCTGTAGTGATGAAGCTACTGCTGTGGTGCCGAGTAGGGTACAAAGATAAGGAATGACCTATATGGAGAGGCCTCCTCGCCGCCTCCAGCTACCAAGAAGGACATTGGGGATATTAGCAGGAAGAAAAGGGTTTTGCGGTCTATGAGTTAGATTATGGAGCAAGCTTGTCCTCTCACAATTGCGGGTGACCTCTTTGTTGATGACTCCCCAAGTGTTCAGCCGGTTTTGCAGATGAAAGATAAGTATGGGGATGCTACTGGTTCTCTGGAGCCTAGTGTGAGGACTTGGAGAGGTTTATTAAGAGAAAAGCGGCGGCTAAGGGAATTGCGAGCTCCATCCACAAGCTTAAGACTCCAACTATTGTGGAAAAAGGTAAGGAATCCTCTGTTGATAAGGATAGGATTAGTTCTTTTGAGGAGGAGGATGCCCTGGGGAAAGGGATTTTTAATATTGATAGAGATGATTTTTTTGATGTGCCTGGTACTGCTCGTGAGGGGTCTATTATTCTCTTTAAGATTTTTAAGTGGTTTTTCCATGAGCTCAATAAAATGAATGCTAGAGTCAGGGGAATGGTTAACAAGGATGAGGGGTCCTCTATTCAGAATCAGATAGATGAGTTGTTTGACTCCTTGAACACTATGGCGGACACGGTTGCAAAGGAAACGCTTAAAATGTAGCAGAATATGGAAGGAAGAATCCTCATTCTTGAGGAACAAATGGGGAAAGTTTTGGATTCAGTGATGAGAGGTGGGGAGGGTCATAAAATTGTTGGTAATTATGAGTATGTTGTTGTTACTTCTCCTATGGTTAGTGCTAAGAAGTAGAAAGATATTTCCCATGATGGTGAGGGTGCTGCTACTGGTAAGTAGATGGGTGAAGTTGTTGTTGCTGGGAAGAGTGGTGAAAAAGGTATTGTTTTGATTTATGAGGTAAATATAGGTGGTCCTAGAGCACGTACTAGGAACAAAACTAAAGCTCAGGGTGGGGCATCTGGAAAGGAAAGTTTTGATGTTTTTGATGATGCACAGAAAGCTATAGATTGCGACATGGAGGCGACAAACATTATGAAAAGTATGTAGTGTTGTTGGTTGGTCCTCCATTTTGGCTGCTTTTTTGCTGATGGGTCACTGCTGTTGGGCTGATTGTTGATGTATTGCTTTGATCTTTTTTTCAGTTTCTTTCTAATGTAAAGGGTTTTAGGCCCCTTTAAAACCCATTTTTTACCTCTAATCAAAAACATCAATTTTATAAATTTTGAACAAAATAAAAATCTTTAGGGTTTGAAGAGAAAAATACATGCATTTTTCATGTATATTAACAAAAACAATTTAGTCTTTAAATAAAAAGGAATAAAATATAGTAATAAATTTGATTTTGAATTGAAGAATTAAAATCCCCAAAAAATTGCTTACAATTTTTTCGTATTTATTTAGAGAGATCTTATAAATTTAAGAAAACACTTTTCTTAAAAAAGAGTTTCATGAATGCAACATTAATTCTAAAAAAAAATATTTTCAAAATTCAATATATAACAAATATAGGTAGTCTTAAACCCATCATCACCATACACTTATCACAATCTTCCCAAAATTTTATTTCTTCACAATATGAAAGCATCCATAAAAATGAATTTCAAAATACATTTTATCAAACCCCACAAGAATGAAAAACCTTCATACCTCAAGATGAGCTCCAAGTCTAATTAATCAATTTCAAGACAATAAGAGAGAGCTACCTCCCAACCATATTACATCTCCAAATGTCACGAATAAGTCAAGAATTTTAGTCAACCCCCTAGCTTAAGGATAAGAGTCATAAATCCACATAAATAATTATTTTCACAACTCCATATTAACATGTACAATCTTATGTAGGAGATGCAAGAATTCAAATAAAATATTGCTAAGAATTAAGCATTAATGGTTTCTCTTTGAATAGAAGAATAAAAAGCTTCTACTCTATTGAAACATTCTTACTTCTACCAAGAATGCATATAATCAACATAAAGATAGACAAAGGTCTACAAGGATTTACATATAAACCAATAATTCTTAGTGTAACTAAGGGAAATATCCAGGTTAGCAGATTAGTGTCTAAATAAACAAAACCCAAAGTAAGCAATGAAGTAAAAAGGAGGAAATAACATGAAAACAAAGAAAGATATTACCAAGTGTCTTCAACCTCCATGATTGACCTCCATTGCACCTTCTCTATTTGCTGCAATATGTAGTTTTCCCTCAGATTTTGTGCGAGCAACCTATGACTATGCCAATGCCCTAAGCAAATGTTGAAGGATTTGATCTAAAGAGCAACACAATGCAACTATGCAGCTATGAAGCAAGCCTAAAGTATGTCTAAAAGAGCCTATGAATGCCAAGATGTTGAGATGCCAAAAGATGAAGTATGCCTAAGACAAGATTGCATGCAATGTAGATGCCAAGAGATGTAGATGTCAAAACCAGACCAAAGTTTCCATTTTATAGAAAATACAATTTTGGATGAATGGCCAAGATTGAAGATTGACAAATGCCCTAGAATCAATGGACAAGATTCAATGTGACAACCCACAATTAGGGTTAGGGCAACATTAGGGTGAATTTGAAATGAATGGACAAGATTTGCCTTCTAGAAGATCAAATCAAGGGACAAGAATGCATGTGACAAGAAGATAAGAATGACATAGAAAAAGAGAGCTAGAAAATCAAATAATATTAGAAATTACTTGATTTATTAGAAGAAAGTTGTCAATTTGAATTAAAAATTTAATTTAATTCAAAAGGTGGGACCATGTGACAATAAATAATTAATTTGAATAATTTACTAAGAGAGGGAAAATTAGAAAGGGACCATTTTAAATAAATAATTTTATTTAAAATTGGGAAAATGCCAAGGTGGACAATAATTAAATAAATCAATGAATTTATTTAATTATGAGCAGACATTATAAATTAATGACGTATTTAAATAAATAAATAAAATTTATTTATTTAAATAATTAGGAGGAAATAATGGACAAAAAGATAATTAAATAAATTTAAGAATTTATTTAATCATGGAAAGACATTAGAGAATTAGTGACACATTTAAATAAATATTTAAATAATCAAGAGGAATAAAAGATATGAATTAATTAAATAATTAAAAATTATTTAATTAATAGTTGAAAGTGGACAATAGGACATAATTAAATATTTTAATTATGCTAGGAGGAATGTGGCGAAAATAGAGCTTGTAGGCCTAGGTCACTTTTATGTGTCTACACTTAGCACAATGCCAAGTTAAGTCATGCAAGGCCTTACACATAAACAATAAATATCATCACTCAAGCATAATAATTTCTCTTCACCCAATTGGGTTAGAGAACATATTAAGATTAGTTTTCAAAACTACACACAAGATTTAATAATTTATTCAAGACAAAAAAATCTAGACATCACAAGTCTATTCTTAGTTCATATTCAAATGAAGAATCATATAGGGAAAGGAAAAAAAGGATATTTCTTCCCTTTGTAAGCCAAATCCATCAAAATGAAGGAAAGTCCTTTAATTTCTTTAAAACCTCTAAAGATAATATGAGAACTCCATATGATCTCCCCCAAGCTCCAATCCAAATATTGAGAAGGGTAACCTTTTTTAAGGGTCTCAAGATTTCTCTTCAAGCTCTAAAAAACACATACTCAAACTCTTTAGAGTGCATTCTTATGGAAGGAGCACAAAATGAAAAGGTGCCAGAGGGAAGTAAATAAAAAAGGGACAGGTGCCATATTTTTATTTTTATTTGAAACTCCTTCAGAGTATGGTTTCAAGCTCTTGACACAAAAGGAAAATGCGCTAAGAAACGGTTAATGAAAAGAGGATACATAATTGCCCTTAATTAGAACACTGAGCTTCTTCACAACACGTTTCTTTGCAAGAAGCACATAGGAAAAGGGTGCTGAGAATGTGATGTCATAAATAGACACATGGCACTATTTCATTACAATGCATGGTTCCAATGGAGTGCATTTTTAGACCATCAACACATAAAGAAATTGTGTTCAACAATAGTCACTGGGATATCAACACGTGTATGTCCCATATTTTAGCACGAAACCCCTGAGCAACACAATTTTATAGTTTCAACACAAAACTAAAAAGCGCTCGCCGAGACAAGATGTGATGGGGATGCATATTAGCTCCAAGTTTCAGCACAAAGGTCTTTCACAAAGCATTTTCAAAAAAGAAAATTTAAATGAAATATGCGATGTATGGAAGGTATGTGCTAGGCGTTGATCTTGTTTTAAAGAACCTAGATCGACGATCAGAATTCAAACAAAAACAACTAGTTGATTGAAGATCAATTTCATAGGCACGAGCCATCACACTGAAATTAAAGCTCAACTATTGCTTTTTTAAAGGGTAATAAAATATTGAATTGTTTCATTTCTTGTCACAATTACACTTGCAACAAATATTTTTGAAGAACAAAGCTCTCTGAAGGCGAATTTCAAGTGTAGAAGAACTAAGGTTTCATGCAATTTCTCATGTAAGTTGTCTATTAATTTGTAATTGTAGAATTGTATCTAAATTGCCAAAGGGATAGTGTAAATAAGGGTTTTTAAGATTTATTTGTTCAAATTTTTGAAAAGAAAATGGAAACCATAGGAATTGTAAAGATTAAGTGTAAATCCTACTTATTTTAAAACCCTAGAAAATGAGTGAGTCTAGTGTCAAGTCAAGGGGAACTAAGAAGTTCATAGAGGATGACCTAATAAAATAATTATCTAGATCTTCCAAGAGAGCTAAGCATGCTCAAGGCATTGGAATGTTGACAAAAAAATTGCATGATTTGGCCAAGCAAATAGGTGATGTTGTCATCCCTATGCATGGATGGACACTTTTTGAGTACACATACAGGAGTAAATTGCATAGGCTAGTGTCAAACCTATGGACTTCATATTTGGGAAAGTTGGTAGTTTTGAATGTGGATTTTGTCAAAGCCTTAGCATAAGGGTATGATGAGAAGGATAGAATGATTAGAAGCCGAAAAGGTTCTCCATTTCTAGAAATTTCAAGGCAATAGATCATTGACACATTTGACCTAAATGTGTCTACTAGTGTGACAATTGATTTTGGGTCTCTTTGTAGAGAATATGAAAAGGAAAATCATAGTTACAAAGATTTGTGGCTCCCACAACACAAAAGAAGGGATGTTGACTGAATATTGGTCAAATTTACTAAGAATGAAGTAGATCCATTCAGTTTTGACATTTTGGAGTAATACTTCATCAATACATACTTTGCCTTATGTCAAGTCCTCAGGGAGGATTACAAAATAAAAATTCCTATTTATATGATGATGTTGGCAATTGATATTCAACAAAGATATGTCAACAAGAGATTTGATTATGTTGCTTTCATTGTTTGAGGGGATCCACAAGAAGCTTACAGACTTAAATGACTCGAAGGTTGGCCTTCACTTATGCACATGATTATATATAGTGGGGATAAGGTGATAGGATGGGGTTGGATGAGGCACTCACTGCCCCATGCTCCGAGTCCTTGCTCCCAAGAACTCCTAGGTGTCTCTTCTACCTTGTCCTAGTGGTCCTGCCTCAGGTTTAGATGCCACTGCTTCTATTGACCAACCCCACTATCATCATGCTTTCCTTCTACCAAGCCAACCTTGGTGCTTTATCTCAATCTCACCCTTGACCCTTACTCTTCCCTAAAGGCCAAATCCTCTCAATATTCAATTTGATTCTTGTAGGGGTGTGTAGATGTTGTAAGAGCTTCAAGATGATCAAACTAGGGTTCTTGTTCCATCACAAGACTCCAACTAACCATCGCTTTCACAAAATTCCCTTCTAGGGTTTGAAAAGGCTACAAGCCTAGAGCCCTAATTAGGCCTCTGAATAGAGCTAAAATGCAATTTTATTCTAAACCCACCAAAGGACCTAGGTTCTTTGTTTAGAGTTTGTATTTCTCATGCCTACACCTCAAGGATTTTTAGGGTTTTAAACCTGCACAGCCCGTACACTGTCCACACACAAAAATGGTCAAAATCCTAGGGTTTCTAAGCTTTTCAATGCTGGTTTCAGACTGTTAAAAATTTCTCACTCCAAAGTAATTGGTGGAGTCTCCTCTTGATCACCATGCACTGCCAAGACCTCCAAAAAAATTCTCCAAAAATAATTTCTCCAAGATCTCAATTCCCCTGCAAGATATGATTCTTTTTCTCACTGCCTTCCCTAGCCAGACCTTGCCTGGCTCGCCTAGGGCAAAGCTTTGTTAGCACCTCCAAAACTCCCACAAACCCTACAAGCTAACATATTTACACTAAGGGATCCTAGACACTATTCCCAAAGGGCCGTACAATTTGTACGGTGGGAAAGTGCTCTAGAGCTCCATTCTTTCAAAACTGCCTGATTCAGGCCAGAAAAAGATAGGAAATAGACTATTTACAAATACAAGATGAAAAAGATTTACAAAGACAAAAATATTGGCACGCTAAGCTTGCACAACGTTCACACTACATTCTACAAACAAAGTAACAGTAAATTTACTCCATTAAAGCTCAATATGATAACAAAACTCAGAAAACTGTCTTTTAGAACGCTGTTTCCTTCAGCTTCTCAAATGTCACTTCAACAATAATACCTCCAACCCTATTCCATGGTCGTGGCATGCCTTAAATAGGCCTTCAAAACAATTGAGCTGCTTGGGTCGAGCCTTTGGATGACCCAATGGTAAGTGTTATAAAACACACTGTGTTTTCTAACCTTTGACAAGGTTGGCAACCTAGACAAGTTAGAGCTTCAAAACCCATCCATGATTTCCACCTCCCAATCCATTTATCATAATAGATCAAGTTTTATTCCTACTCCACCAAATGCTAACAAAATGGTCAACATGACCTAAAAACAACACAACCAAAATATAACTTCGAACAAAACTTCAAGGGAACCTAGTATTTTCCCAGGTGCTCCTACACCATTCTCCCCCTCTCAGCTCAAACATGAAGGATTGGAAGGAGAGAGAAAGGATAGGTCAATGCCCTGCTTTTTAAATTTAGCTTCATCCACCCAAGTAGCCTCAGATTCAGGCTTGGTCTTCCACTTGATGAGGTGTTCCATGTACACCTTGTGTCTTGTGGCCTTCTTCACCCTTGACTCCAAAATATTGTCTGCTTGAGGCTTTTCCTGAGTAGGTATGGAAATGTTGCTAATGTCCTTGAAGATTTCCTTACTGTCCTGATCCAAATTCTTGACTGTCCCTTTATACTTGATCAAATCAACAACATTGAACACCGGTGAGATTCCCATATCAGTAGGTAACTCCACCTTGTATGCATTCTTGCCATACTTGGCCAATATCTTGCAGGGACCCATTCTCTTCATCTGCAACTTGGTTGACATTCCCTTCTGCAACCTTGACTTGTTAAGGTGGACCATAATATAGTCCCCTACTTGAAATTGCACATCTTTCCTTGACATATCTGCCTTCTCCTCCACTTTTTGTGTAGCCTCAGTAACTGTCCTCTTGACCTGCTCCTGGATCTCCTTCATGGTCTAATTGAAGTCTTCTGCATGTCCACTCCTATGCTCCATGGCTCCAAGATCTCTGAGCTCACAAATGCCTCTTGGGTGCATCCCATACACAACCTCAAATGGACTCTTCCCTGTTCTTCTGTTGACACTGTCATTATAAGCATATTCAGCTTGTGAGATAACCATATCCCATGTCTATCCATATTCCTTAGTTATACACCTTAAAAGATTACCTAACACCCTGTTAACCACCTCTGTTTGACCATCGGTTTGAGGATGGTAAGCTGATCCAAAAGACAGGTTGGTACCCAATCTGCTCCATAGAGTCTTCCAAAAATGACTCATGAACTTCACATCCCTGTCAGAAACAATGCTCAAAGGTAGCCCATGGATCCTTACAACCTCCTTGAAGAAAAGATGAGCTATGTAGCTGGCATCATGAGTAGTTTTGCAGGGAATAAAATGACTCATCTTGCTAAATCTGTCTACCACAACATAAACACTGTCAAAACCAGTCTTGGTCTTAGGAAGACCTACCACAAAATCCATGCTCACACACTCCCATGGTCTGTTAGGAATGGGTAGGGGTTGATATAAACTAGCATTACTAGCTCCTCCCTTAGCTTTCATACACACAACACACTGTTCCACATACCTTCTAACATCTCTTGCCAACTTAGGCCAATAATAGAATCTTTGTACTAGCTCTAAAGTCTTGTTAATGCCAAAATGCCCACTAAGACTGCCATTATGCTTTTCCTGAATCAGATTTTCCCTCATTGACCCTCTTGGAACACATAACTGATTTCCCTTAAACAACAACCCACTTTGCAAGGTATACTCAGAATATCGGCTATGGAAATGGTTCTCAAAGTTAGAACATACCTTATAGGCCTCTGAAAAATATTCATCTTCCCCATATAGATCCTTGAAACTCTCTATGCCAATGCTCTTGAGCTGTATCTCTTGCACTGTCAACAACCTTTTGCTTAATGCATCTGCCACCTTGTTCATTTGTCCTTTCTTATGCTTGATGGTAAAAGTAAAAGCTTGGATGTATTCCATCCATTTCAAATGCCTATTACTCAACTTCTCTTGAGTGTTGATAAAGCTAAGTGCCTGATTGTCAATGAAAACCACAAACTCCTTGGGTAGAAGGTAATGCCTCCATTTCCTAAGTGATTGAACCAAAGCATAAAGTTCCAAGTCATAGGTTGAATATTTCTTCTTTGCTTCATTTAGCTTTTCACTAAAGAAGGCTATAGGCCTGCCCTCTTGACTTAGCACTCCTCCTACTGCCACTCCACTTGCATCACACTCAACAGTGAACAACTTATCAAAGCTAGGTAATAAGAGAATTGGTTGAGTTGCCACTTCTTGTTTCAGTTTCTCAAACCCTTTCTCAGCTTCTTGTGTCCACACAAACTTAGTTTTCAAACCACCCTTGATTGTGTCTAGAACCGGTGCACATATACCACTAAAGTTCCTTATGAATTTTCTATAAAATTGGGCCAATCCATGAAAACTCCTTACCTCTGTCCCTGTGGTTGGTGTAGGCCAGTTTAGGATGGCTTCCACCTTGCTTGGATCCATCTTTAATGAGCCTTTGGATACTACAAAACCCAAGTAGACCAGCTCTTGCTTGAAGAACTCACACTTCTCTAGATTGATTGCCAACTTCTCCTCTTGTAACCTTTTAAGAACCATCTCCACATGCTTCAAGTGTTCTTCTGTTGTCTTGCTAAAAATGAGTATATCATCAAGATACACCAAAAATATCCCTGTGAAATCCTTAAGCACTTCATTCATGAGTCTCATGAATGTTCTAGGGGAATTTGAGAGGCCAAATGGCATCACTTTCCACTCATATAACCCATCATTTGTCTTAAAAGTTGTCTTCCACTCATCACCATCCTTAATTCTGATCTGATGGTATCCACTCTTGAGGTCCAACTTGGTGAAATACTGTGCTCCTCCAAGGCAATCCATTAAGTCTTCAATTCTAGGAATAGGAAACCTATACCTAATGGTGATCCTATTTATTGCCCTAGAATAGTACAAAGTCTCCACTTACCTCCCTTCTTGGTTGCTAAAACCACTGGCACTGCACAAGGGTTGATGCTCTTTTGAATCAATCCTTGATCCAACAATTCTTGCACTTGCCTAGCTCTAGGTTCTGCTCAGGTGTAAGTTTGTATGCTGCTTTGTTAGGCAATGAGGCTCCAGGTATGAAGTCAATTTGATGACTTATTGCTCTCTTTGGTGGTAAAGTTGCAGGTGTACCATCACTAACTATGCTCTTGTACTTATCAAGCAACCTTTGGACTGCTTCTGGTAAGACTGTCTTTTCAGCCCTTTCTTCTTTAGGTTGCAACACAACCACATATCCTTCCTTCCCTTGGTGTAGGTCCTTAAGGAACTCCTTACCACTGCTCAACATGATGTTAGGTGTCTTTGACTGTCCTTCCTCTACTTCTAACAGTGACTGCAGCTTGAAGGTTCTTCCATCCTTTTTGAATGAAATAGTATTCTCTTTCCCATCATAAATAACCCTTCTGTCATATTGCCATGGTCTGCCCAGTAGTAGATGGCATGCATCCATGGGTAATACATCAAAAACTAACTTGTCTTTATAACCTCCAATGGAGAACTCCACCGTTACTTGGTCATTCACCAAAACACTCTGCCCTTTGTTCAACCATGTGACCTTGTAGGGGTTAGTGTGAGGTACCTTCTCCAATTTTAGTTTTGCTACTGCCTCCTCTGAGATTATATTATCTATTGAACCCGAGTCTACTATAACCTTGCATACTTTTCCAAGTATCTTGCACCTCACTCTAAATAGAGCTCTTCTCTGTTTTGGTTCCTCTTTAACTAATTGTCTAATCAAAACCCTGTTAAACATTAGATTCTCTCCTACCTCAGATTCAATATGACTGACCTTAGATGCTTTGGGACTCATGGTGTCCTCTTGTGCATAGGCCACTCTCTTTTCATTTCTTGATGAGGAAGCTTTCTCCGGGCATCTATAAGTAGGGTGACCTATTTGATTACAATGGTAACACTTCATGTTTGCAAAATAAGAATTGCTCTTTCCTGCTCCTCTTCCTCTGTTTGAACCTCCTTGAGGTCCTCTTCCTCTGTTAAATCCACCTCTTGAAGATGTTTCACCTCGATGCTTAGTGAGTTTAGATTCTCCTTGGTTTCTTTGGTCATTGCCTTTACCTTGGTAGCCACCACACTATCCTCTTTGATCTCTGCCTTTGCCTCTACCCTTAGAAGCTTGATCTTGCTTCCTCTTGATTCTTTCCTCAATCTTTATGGCCAACTGCTAGCATTGGTGTATTGTCTTGGGACTTAGAAGAGCCATCTCTTCTTGGATGTTCCATTTCAAACCATAAAGGTACCTAGCCACCTTGAGACTCTCATCCTCTGTCACATTAGATCTCATGCAAAGTTTTTGAAATTCCTCAGTGTAAGTGTTTACATCTTGGTCTTTCTGCCTCAGACTTTTCCTCTTCTTGTGTAATTGAATCTCATAGTCATCTGGCATGTAGGCTTCCTTCACCTTAGCAACCATTCCTTTCCAAGTTGATATGGGCTATTTTCCTTCTTTTTCCCTCTCTGTCTGAATGAACTTCCACCATGGCAAGGCTGATCCTCTCAATCTTGATTTAGCAAGCTTCACCTTTTGTGCTTCAGTGATTCCATCACATTCAAAATGATTCTCCATACCTTCTATCCAGTACATAACTAGATTAGCTTCCATCTTTCCACTAAAAAGTGGTATACCTTCAAGTGCTTTCCCACTCAAAGCTTTCAATTCCTTCAAGAAAGGCTCCTCCTTCAAAACAGGGTCAGGTTCAGGGGTCTTATCTTCCTCTGCAACCTCTTCTTCTTTTGGTATTCTTCCCTCAAACAGTGCACTCCTCACTGTTGCCTCAAGTTGGGCTATTCTTTCCCTCAATAGCCTATTGTCTTCTTCTTGTCCTTCAACCATCTTAGCCAGTTCTGCATTGGTCACCATGGTGGAAGAATCACTAGACTCAACCTCTGACATATAAGATGCTTCCCAAATCTTTAACTGGCTTTGATACCAATCTGATAGGATGGGGTTGGATGAGGCACTCACTGCCCCATGCTCTGAGTCCTTGCTCCCAAGAACTCCTAGGTGTCTCTTCCACCTTGTCCTAGTGGTCCTGCCTTAGGTTTAGATGCCACTACTTCTATTGACCAACCCCACTATCATCATGCTTTCCTTCTACCAAGCCAACCTTGGTGCTTTATCTCAATCTCACCCTTGACCCTTACTCTTCCCTAAAGGCCAAATCCTCTCAATATTCAATTTGATTCTTGCAGGGGTGTGTAGAATTGTAAGAGCTTCAAGATGATCAAACTAGGGTTCTTGTTCCATCACAAGACTCCAACTAACCATCGCTTTCACAAAATTCCCTTCTAGGGTTTGAAAAGGCTACAAGCCTAGAGCCCCAATTAGGCCTCTGAACAGAGCTAAAATGCAATTTTATTCTAAACCCACCAAAGGACCTAGGTTCTTTGTTTAGAGTTTGTATTTCTCATGCCTACACCTCAAGGATTTTTAGGGTTTTAAGCCTGCACAGCCCGTACACTGTCCACACACAAAAATGGTCAAAATCCTAGGGTTTCTAAGCTTTTCAATGTTGGTTTCAGACTGTTAAAAATTTCTCACTCCAAATTAATTGGTGGAGTCTCCTCTTGATCACCATGCACTACCAAGACCTCCAACAAAATTCTCCAAAAATAATTTCTCCAAGATCTCAATTCTCGTGCAAGATATGAGTCTTTTTCTCACTGCCTTCCCTAGCCGGACCCTGCTTGGCTCGCCTAGGGCAATGCTAGCACCTCCAGAACTCCCACAAACCCTAAAAGCTAACATATTTACACTAAGGGAGCCTAGACACTATTCCCAAAGGTCCATACAATTTGTACAGTGGGAAAGTGCTCTAGAGCTCCATTCTTTCAAAACTGCCTAATTCAGGCCAGAAAAAGACAGGAAACAAACTATTTACAAATACAAGATGAAAAAGATTTACAAAAACAAAAATATTGGCACACTAAGCTTGCACAACATTCACACTACATTCTACCAACAAAGTAACAGTAAATTTACTCCATTAAAGCTCAATATGATAACAAAACTCAGAAAACTATCTTTTAGAACTGTTTCCTTCAAGCTTCTCAAATGTCACTTCAGCAATAATACCTCCAACCCTATTCCATGGTCGAGGCATGCCTTAAATAGGCCTTCAAAACAATTGAGATGCTTGGGTCGAGCCTTTGGATGACCTAATGGTAAGTGTTATAAAACACACTGTGTTTTCTAACCTTTGACAAGGTTGGCAACCTAGACAAGTTAGAGCTTCAAAACCCATCCATGATTTCCACCTCCCAATCCATTTATCATAATAGATCAAGTTTTATTCCTACTCCACCAAATGCTAACAAAATGGTCAACATGACCTAAAAACAACACAACCAAAATATAACTTCAAATAAAACTTCAAGGGAACCTAGTATTTTCCCAGGTGCTCCTGCACCATAAGGTGTGGTAGAAGACCATGGATTTGAAGACCCATGATGTAGAAGGAAGAAGGCTATCGGTCCAAATTTTGAAACACCTTCGAGATCATGACTGCAACACATCCAATTATTTGACTTTTTAGAATACTTTTATGCTAGATGTGTTGGAGAATCTTGGATATAAGCCAAAAAGAAGAATTTTTGAGAATATTGTTAAGCTCTTGAGGCCACTATAATTTGATCTTGTATTGAATATTGAACACAACTGGGGAGTGTTGATGGAAAAATTAGCACACAAAACACATGAAAAAGCAAACTATCTTACCTCTCCTAAAAAATATGAATGATCATGAAATCAATCGCCTTCCAAGGTCCTAAGAGTTAGGTCACAACTATAATATCTTGTAAAGTGGTCTATATGGCTATAATGTTCAAGGGGCCTACTAGTAATTTATCACAAACTGAGCTATTTTACTATTTAAACTAATATAATAGCTATTCAAAGAAAAAAAAATCTAAAGATAGATCAGGGTATGCGAGAAAGAAAGAATGCATATCAATGCAATTAACTAGATTCATTATCCTTCAAAGAACATTTTAAGAAACTACAAAATAAACTTGTAATTAAACATAGTTGCATTCATTCATAGTGCAAGATTAAAAGCAGGTTTCATTCCATCTATTGTACCTTAAACTCATAACAAATAAATTTTACTCCTTTGAAGAATTTCAAATCATAGATAATAAGAAAAATACCATTCAAGAGAATAATCCAAAGATGGTTGAGTCTAGTTGATTTTATTGAATTTGATTAAGTAATCAACTTTTACAGACCCAACAAACTTCACTGGTGTACAGATCCAAGATATCTTCAAACTAACTCTCTAAAACTAATGCAAAAAATATAGAATATAGTAAAATCTAGAACTTACAATTTTATTAGACCGCAAATACTTACTTCAATTTTTGGACCTTTACAATGAGAGAGATTTTACAATAAATAGACTTAGAAAATTAGCTTCCCTCCAAAAAGAGAGACATGCAGCATAAACAGGGCACCCAACATGTAAATCCACAAATCGAGGAAGCACCAAACTTGAACTATAGTTAACTATGAAAAAACTAACTCTTCAGAGAATGGACTCCAGTTTACCACTTTGAGCACCAATTAAATCCAGTTCTTCTATTCTACCAGGTCCTATTTTCAAGAAGTTACCAAAACAACATCTGCATCATTTGACTAGTCAAAACAACATATTCCTTTTTTAAAAATATCCAAAATTTACCCCTTTTTCTATTGTTTACATTCCTCAAAATTGACTAACACTTGGGCAAGTTCTCTATATCAAGCCCATCTACCCACTCTAATATAAATTTAGTCTTTTCAAAACTAGCCGAGGTTAAAACCACACACTTGTCCATGTCTAATATATATCATTTTTAACTCATATTATATCAGCTTTGATATTCATCAACTTATCCAAAATGGTCTATTCCTCCCATTTTTAGAATTAATCTCCTTTTCCAACTTTTCCTTCCATGAATCTTGAATGGCCTAGAGAGTATCTAATATGTTTGCGCTAGGTAGTAAGAGATCTGAGTTGATAATGGTGACTATGAAGCTTTCAAAACAAGAAGAATTTTCATACAAATCCTTTTGTAATTTGAGAAGACTTAATCTATGCTTTGCTGTAAGCTCCATTCTAAAATAGTAAAAACCACATAAAAACAAGATCCCAAGGCCCCATGCCCATCTTAGAAAATACCCACTATGTTGACATTGCATCACTCTAATCACAACTGTGAAACCATCATGCTGATTTTTCACTATCCCCTCCTGTAACTCCGATATGATACCATCCACAAAAGTCAATTTGAAATACCTGGGAGGCTTGAAATCAACACCATGCAACATCTCCTACCCAAACATCACTGAGAAGTCCATGTTTGTAATGCCACTGCCTAACACAATCCTAGGAAATAGGAAGGAGAGTCAACTCAACTCATTACCGTACTCCTCAACATATCTCCTCATGGTGTCAAATAGAGCCATGGCTACAAAAGTGACTCCCTCCAATCTTCTTGCTAAGAGGAAAACTATCCTCAACAAGAGTTCAACCAAATCATCATCATAATACCACACGTAACTATGCAAAGACTTCTGAAAACTTTGACTGTTCCAACTCCAAGAGTCTCAAAATGATGAACCAAAGCATGTGGAGGTTTTTTGTCTTGAACCAACACTATGAGTAAAATATCAAAATTTGCTTCATAAACCTTCATGAGATGAGCTCTGTGAGTTTGAATGGTTTGAAGAAACAAATAATCACTATTGTTCAGAGCTTTGATCAGCAAGGTACAATTAGATTTATGTGCTCTACTCAAGGGATAACAACATGCCAAAGGAATTCCCATGTATGAGTATGAGAAAAGAGCATTGTGTTGCACCCAAACAATTCATAAGTGGCTAAAAACACTCCAAATTAGTCTCCAACTGAAACCTTTCACCTCCTTGACAAGAAATAATGAGTCAAGTCTCTTGAACAAGAGTAACTCCCAAAGTAAGGTGACTGGTCTGCAACCAATCAGCAAGCTCAAGACTTAAAATATGCCCCTATCCATGCCAAAGAACACTCCCAAGAGTAATCATCCGTTCATTTCTCTAACCATAAATTAAAATTTCTCTCCAATCCATTTGTTGATGAGTAAATGGAGCGACCCAAAGGTTGGTAAGAAAGGGGACAACATCATAAATTTTGAAATTTTGACCCTTACTCCTCCTAAGATCTTCTTACCATACCCAATAAGCTCAATAAAATCATGTTGAGAATCCCAAACATGGATACCAAACCAAGAATTATCTCCAACACACTAGAAAAAATTACTCCACACATCCATAAGTGCCAATTAGAACCAAATGCATACTCAAGAAATTGGTGACTTCTTTGGTAATATCTTGAAGCCCATCCTTGAAAGCTTCAACAACAAAGGAGCATGGAACAATGACTATCTTCAAATCCAATCCCCAAAATGGAATAGTATGAGCTAAAGCATCACTCAACCCAAGGGATGGATTTTCAAACATGTAAACATCTTGTTTTGGTCCTTCTTTCTCCCAAGCTTCATAGGTAACAATTCTAAAATATCCTTCCTTGCTGCTGTAATGAAACCTTGAACAACTTCCAAACTATGTTTGGACAAAAAATTGATGTCAAAGATGTTGAAGTCACCATGATTCAACACTTCCCATATGGATACTTTATCCTTTAACCCACTTATGCATTCACTAATAAGCAACCTCAAAAGATTACCAATCACAAAGTGTGACACATCCTCATGGTTTGATATCAAATCATCAATAAACTAGAAACTGTACTCGGTCTCATGCTTGATCACTTCACCACATGTCTCATCTTCCATCACAAAGAGGGGGTTGTCATAAGTTGCCTCTTCACCTACTTCAAAGAGAGGATTATCAAGAATTTGAAAATCATTTCTTTCCTCTTGCTCCAATCCAACTAGATGATCCAAATATGCTCTTGCAACTTATGATTTTTTTGGAAAATTCTCTAAGTCAAACTCCCCTTGAAGACTATCAAGCTCATCAATTACTTGCTTGATCTCTTCAGCTCTTTGTTCATTTTCTTGCTCCCCGAGACAGTTGAGATCTTCGAGTTGATCTTTTTCCTCCTTTAGTGCCATATGAGTATCTTCTAACATATCCTTTGTTGATTCAAGCTCAAGAGTAAGCTCATCAACCTTTCTCTCTTTTCCTTGGAATGGACTAGCGGTCTCCTTTGCAAATTCAATGGCATTATCTCAGTCTCTAATCAAATTCAAGTACTCCTTTTTCACTGCTTCCAAAGATTCTTTGATAATATGCAAATTTGAAGAAGCAACTCTTCCCTCAACTCCATTCTGTATGAGGGTTTCAAGGATCTTGTGAGTCCTGTCCAACTTTGTGAGGACCTAAACCTCCTTCTCATTGGTGACCAAGAGTTGATTCTTCAATTCACACAACTTCCTAGGTTTTTGTTCAACCAAGTGACTTGGTTCTTTGTGTAACCAAGATTTAGGAATATCTTCATTATAAGGAGCCCCACGATCTTCTAAATCTACTTCCTCCTCACTATCACTTTGATCAAAAGTTAAGGCAGCCCCCAACTTAAGCAATTAGTCGCTACTGATTGCTGGTATGAAATCCTCATTAGGTTCCATTTCATCATGCTCCTCTACTATATTCTTTGAGAAGTTGAACCGATGTTCTTCGTGTATAAGAGGTTCCCACTCAAAATCAAGATTACTTTCACTTGAATGGTGAAGATGCTCCCCAATAGGTGATGTTATGAAATTTTTATTAGAACCAAACTCTTTATTAGTGGTTGTAACCTTCTCAAAGAGGCCATTCTAGAGATTTTCCATACAAGCTTCTTCATCAAAGACATCTACTTCTCTAATGACAATCTCATATCTTACATTGTGTTTTGAATTTTGAACATCACCTAGGTCAAAGGGAAATTCATCCCAATTAGGTTCCTTGTCATACTTAGGTGTCATCACACCCAGATCCCAAGTGCTAAATAGTTGATTGCACTGATCAAGAGAAATGTGCTCATTGTACTCCTCTTTGGGTGTTGTCTCTTTGCATAAGTCTCCTCCAAACTCACCAATACTGTTGTCAACATGAGTATTCCTCTCCATAAACTTAGTCTAGTAGTCAAACTAAAAACCACCCATGTCACCATCATTGTAATGAGGTAAAGAATCATCAATTTTAGTTGTTTTCAAAACTCTATCCCTTTTTCCTTCAACGAGCCCATCACTTGTAGGTATATTACTAATCTCAACCCTAACCACCTTGGTCCTAGTGTCAGCAACTTCACTAGATAGCTCTAGGGGTGCATTCAGGGCTATTGTTATGTCCCTTTCCTTATGTACAATCTCATCAATAGTAGTCACATGCATACCTAAGAGGTCATCTTGGTTTCTTGGCATACGTTCTTCATATGATAACTCCTAAGAAGTTGGGTTAGCATCAAGAGGAAAATTATCCATCACCAAATCCTTAACATGATTAGGTGTGAACACATCGGATTCAACGTCACCCAAGCCACCATTTGATTTCTTGCCAAGACAAGGTATGTATGATAAGGCAATGATAGGTTCCCCTAGAGGGAAAATCAATGAACTCATATCTCTTTGAAGTTGGTCCATCATGGATGGTTTTTTGAATTCATGGCAGTATCTTCCTCAAACTTTAATTGTTCTTCATTCACATATTTGATAGGTGAGTCTTCTCTAATATTATGGTCATCTTGATGTGTCATGTGCTCCTTGCTTGTGCCATCATTTCCTCTAAGACTTAGAGTCTCATCATCAAAGCTTGTTGACTAATTTTTGTATTCATCATGCCTACTTATGGGATGCAAACCACAAGTAAGAACTCCTTCTTTCTTTGGCCCTTCTTCAATGACACGTTCTGATTTTTCTTTCAATGTTCTTCTGATGTACTTAACCACACCCAATTTTCTAGGTTTCAATACACCAACACAACCCAAGAAAGAGTCAAAAGAAACCACATTTCTAAACTCATTTTTCATATTTTGATACTCTTCAAAGAGTTGGGAAGCCTCTTGTTCACATTTCCTCTTGAACTATTTTTCAACTCTGCTGAAATCCATTGTCATAACTCTGAACTTACTAATATTCCAATAGGATGGTAGGAACTTTAGCTTTGATACCATTGAGATATGCCCCTTAGTTTTTTCTCAAATTTTCTCACATAAACTTTCACACATTAGTGTTAGCCCAATGTAATAATCAACAAACTAAAAGAAACCTTTCACTTTTTGATCACCCAAATCCCGGAGTGGGAAAGGTGAGAGCATACAATGTAAGGGGATTAGATAATAACAATTTGAAAATGTTGGAAGTACAATGCTATTGGTAGCAAGACAACCAATTGAGAAAATGTAAACACTAGGCAGGAAGCCAACCTCTTCCACTTTTCAATGGGCTATTGGAAAAGTAAATGAAAGAAAGAACTTAGCGGCATAGCCAGCCATTTCCACTTTTTAGTGGGTAACAAAAGTAAAGAAAGAAAACTAGGTGGAAAGCCAACCTCTTCCACTTTTAGCGAGAGTGAAATACAAACACTGAAATAAGAAGTTGATTAGTACTACTAAATCAACGTTACAATATACTGTTAGATTTAGAATAACATGAGAGGATCAAAAAATATGAAGCCCAAGTGTTAGATATGCATCTATGTGAAATTACAAATGATTAGGAAACATAAGAGTATGATAAAACGATGAAATACTAGGTTTGATAAGAAGGAGCAACAATTTGATATAATAGAACAACATGCATGAAAACAACCCAACAATCCTTGAAATACATGTATCTCTTCAACCATACCTCCAAATCACCTCAAACTTGTTGCAAATGGTGCCAATGAGCTAGGCGTCCAATGTCAGGTAGAAAACCCCCACCAAAAAGTTTGCAAATGCCTAACATGCAACCCAATGCACCCATAACCAAGGTAGTACGACCCCCAAGAAGGGTGACCAACAACAAAAATCTAATTCTCCTTCAAAAAATATGAAATCTTAGGGAAAGGGGCACCCAGGAGAGAGGGAGAGAATGAGCCAATGCCCACAAAATTCTATCAACTTCTCAGATCAGTGTGAACATAAACATGCTCCAACCCTTCACAAACTAGCAACTATAAAATTGATAATAACACTCCAAATGATATCAAATTGATAATCCAACTCACACCCACACCAAAACATTAGAAAATATCAAAACCCATAAGATCAAAAAACTTGAAAGTAGCCATCACCATTGAAGCTCAAATTGCAACCTCTAGATAAAGATGCACCAAATTATTAGCTAGGAGTTGTGTTTCAAATCTGAAACTGATGAAGAGCTAGGAGGTATTCCAACCCCGAAGCAAGAGTCTAAAAATATTTTAGTAGCACTTTGGTATGAAAAGATAATGGATAACCAAAAGGGAGGGAGAGAGGCTTTATTTATAAGCCCAAGAACTCAAAAATTCAAAATCTCCTTTCCCTCCAAAAAGGGATGCCCACATGAGGAGTAATATTAAATATTAATAAAAGACTCGACTTTTTCAAACTTGGGCATCCAACTTCACTTACACAAATAAACCTTTAAACATTGCAAATATTTCTCCAATATTGGCATCCAAATAAGAAGCCCACTTTTTAAAACAACTTAAGTTAATAAGCCTAGACGTGGGGGGCAAAAAACACATTAGAAATATTAAATAATATAACTTATCAACTTTCCTTTTCCATCTCCAAGAAAGCTGGATAAGCCTCAACCAAAACTTCATTACCAGAAATAGAAGCCAAGTGCTGCAATATTGCCAAACCACACTGCCAAAAATAACACTTACTAAAAATAACATACTGCTAAAAATAGTGACTCCAAACATCGTTTGAGCACAAATTGGGCAACCGTCATAACTTACTAAAAATAGTAAGTCCAAAAATAGCCTCTGATGAAAATGCATGTTATACCCCTCTGAAGCTCTCTGAAAACCCAAAAAGACCTAGAAAATAAACAAGAAAACTCCTACAACCATCCCCTAAAAACTTAGAAATATACCTCCTAGAAAATAGGAAACCCTAATTCTCCTCCTACTAGTCTATGGAACATCAAAAATAGGCTAATGGCTATTGAAAAGCATAGGGCTAAAAAAGGGGACATTACAGAGAGAGAGAGAGAGAGAGAGAGAGAGAGAGAGAGAGAGAGAGAGAGATCCTAGCTCCTTGTAGTTTCATTTATACCTTTATTATAATAAATAGATATTTAAAACTCCCTTGCAAGAATCCATCAAATAAATTATTTATAATATATAATATTATGTTTATATAATATATAATAATATTAATATTAAAATCGAAGGTATGCACTGTGAGGAGATATTTCGCTCACTGTGCTCTCTATGTTGGTGTGGTAGATTTGGAAATAAAGAAATAGATGGTTTTTCAATGATGTGGAATGCACTGTCGCTTAGGTCAATTCAAAAATTGAGGTGGGCTTATGTGAGGTACTCAACAACAAGACCCTTAGGAAGTTGTATCAAGGATTTTCCAGTTGGGACAACGATTTGCTTAAGGAATTTTGGCACTCAAAGTTCCGCCATTGGTTTGAACTGGAATAGGAAGCAAAGGTAAGAGAACAGGTAAAATGGTTTTCCCCTCTAAGAGGTCGACTAAAACTAAATTTTGATGGGGCAGTGAAAGGAAACCCTAACTACATTGAAAGTTCAAATTTTCACCAAATGAAATTTACTTTTTTCCAAAAAATGTCTAGTAGCCTACAAACTACATTCAATTTTCGATAAATTCTATTCCTACATATTTTCCAAATTATGTTAATAACCTATTCAAATTTTTATGTGAAGTTGCTTAAGTCTGATTTTCAATATTTTCATTGCTATGTAGAGGCATAGTTTGGCCCATCATGATCCTGCACATGCCCGCACTCTAACTCATTACACTTTTTTCCAAATATCAAATCCCTCATTAGCTTAACTACACCATTGACTTGTGTCTTTCACCAAACAAAACATTCTCATTTGTCACAAAGGTCTCAATGATACAATAGAAGTTAGTGTTTCGACAAATGATACACAAGAGATTGTGCAATAATGTACATCATGTTACAATATGTTTTAGAACCACGTATGAATAATTAAGTGATTTAATGTCATTAATCACTCATTACATAAAGGGATAAATTATAAAAGAAATAAACTAATAAAAGAAGGAAGGGAAATGTGAAAAGAAAGAGAAACAAGAATATAAAGATACCATGAAGAGATATCTTGAAAATGAATAGTGAAGAGATATTATAAAAGCATTTGTAGAGAAAGATGTGACATAATAACACTGAATAAAAAGAAATAATATGAACTCATGAGGATTAGGAAAAAACGAGTGACATGAGAGGAGAGTCATGAATGGATGGATGGATGGGTGAATAGAATATACATGTGTATACCAAATAGATAGATATATAGATATACATGTATAACAAGAAGTAAGATTTGATAAAAAATGAAATGACATGATATTTACATGGTGATAATATGAATGTATAATTTATGAGTCAATCTATGAAAATACATCAATTCTACTCTTGATTAGATAAATGAGATATGAGGATCTATTACACAATTGAATTGTTGTGGAATACAATATCCCTTCTAAATTCTTAAAGATAACTATTAGTATATTGTATACTACCCCCCCTTTGTGTAGCATTTCCATACTCAAGTTTCAACAACATAAAATAATCAACCTCATACCTTGATTTTTATGTCAACACATCATTGTCAATCACATTTGTTGTTTGTTTTTTTGTTCCAGCTCCATAAAAAATCCTTAAATCAACTAGCAAGACTTGAACCAAAATAGAGCACACATCATCTTTCAATTTTTTAGATCTTCACTATCTCAAATATGATAGTAGGAACTAGAATTATATTACTTAATGCAAGTTATAATTGAATCTCATCTTATCACATCTTAAAATAAATATCCTCATCATTTCATGAGTGTGCTTGAGTAATATAATGTAAAATAATTCTTATATTAATCACTTATTTAATTTATTAACCTAAATATTTAATAAATTTGTATCTAATTATAAAATATTTTTTTAAAATGACTCAAATTAAATTTATTTATGAAAATGATTTATCACTAACATTTATTCTTTACAAATTCAATTATAACGATATCTTTGTCTAATATTATAATAAACTTTGTACTTATTTAATATATTATAATTAACCCTCAAGAATTATAAATAGTTAAATAATAATTTTGATTAATTATATATATATATAAATTGTACACACAATTATACCATTTTTAAACTATAGAAATGTACCAGTTTTTTAACAAAGTTTGATAATGCTTATAAAGTAATCTCTTGATTAACATTCAAGAGATATTAGAAACATTTCAACTATATTCATTTCATATACAATTCTAATGTTTATTTGTTAAAAAAGAAAAAAAGAAAAAAATAATAATTCATATAAAGCTTAATTGTCAATTAGATAACAATTTTGAGTTTGTATGTGTGTTCTTGAAAAGCTTCTTCCACATATTTAACAAAAGAATTTCACACAAATAAAAGACAATTAGGGGAGAGGGGCCCATAGTGGAGCACCCTAACTTCACATCTCTCAAAAATCTTATGTGGAAATTTCAAATCACTCCCAATTTTGTAACAATTTATTTAGCAACTCATGTGCTTATATATTTCATTTTAGGGCTACATCATCAAATATGATGCCAAATCAACATGCTTTTCGTTGAGGTATCCAAAATGGCCCACAAAAAAAGTGAGACCCATAGTGGTGCACTAAGTCATGTTTTATTGGTGGGTTGATGTGGCATCACATGACTTGTTAGATTGTGTACTTTATGGATAAAAAGTGTTTTGCAATTAGATATTAAGGTGCTCCACTATGAGGCCCACTATTAGATCTCGCTCCACTATGGGCCCCTCTCCCCAATATATTATAACAAAGATTTCTCTTATATGAAACATTCTATCTAAAAAAACTTACATAAATAAATACAGATATCTCTTGATTAACTTAATATGATCATTCTTGTAACATCTCTTATAATTAAGAAAACCCCTTGCCTAAAAAAAAAGCAAAAGCTATATTATATAAAAAAAACTATAACACATAACAAGGATTTCCTCTCAAAAGATTTTCCCATAATAATGCATCTATTATTATCAAATACTTAGGTTGATACCGAGCTTATAGCCTTTAAACCTCTCATATTATCACCATCAAATTTATGTCCCTTCAAATTCATACGTATTGTTTAAGCAGCTCTTCTGCAGTTGTGTATTTCATATCTGGGTAAAGCTGACTGCCCTCCACGCCATCGCCTTCAATTTCAAAATTGGTTTGGTCCCCTTTTACAAAAGTAGAGTGACCAATAGAAATCCCAATATTCGTTGGGAATGGTGTCTCTGCATACAATTTTAGAAGAAGCCATGTCACTAATTCAGTTACAAAAGAATCATAAAATATAAAAATACTCATTTCAAATGTCTAGGTGAACTTCTATTAGCAATGTAAAGTGAAATCGGTACCACCAACCTTCAATTTTTTTGAGGACAGCTTGCTCTGGGACATAGACCTTCTCTAGGGCCTTTCCTATCTTCTTCTCCCAGAAAGCTACCAGCTCATTGAAAGAAAAGGTATTGGCAGGAAGCCTCAAATACAATGTCTTGTTCAGAGTTCTTGGGTCATCCACTGCCCTGATGGTAAAGGTGCCAATATCCTCCTCTTTCACAAATACAACTGGACATTCAATCTAGCAGTGTATTAGGGGAAAGGTTATGGCAAGGATAGAATGCTAATTAGAAATACAAACATTCAACAAAAATAAGCTTTCTAAATTTGTATCTAGAAAATTTACACACATTTGGCATTGCCATCCCCTAGAATGACAATTTTATCCCTCGGAGGAGCAGAAAGGCCCGGCTGCCCTAAATTTGGCACAAAATAACCCGCAAATAAATTGCTGGAGACATATGTGTAGGGAATGCCTTCTGCCTCAATGGTCCTACGGATTTTGGCCTTGTTACCAAACATGGTCTTAGCAGGCTCCACTGCATGGACTTTGTCAACATCATTTCCAAACTCAGAGGGTAAAAATCTCTGCAAAACCATTAGCAAGGGTTATGAAAATCATTGGAACATACTCATTTCTGAGTAAAATAATTTGTATGAATCTTGGGAAACTATTACACACCTTGATGGTTCCAACCTCTTTGATTGCCTTGATGATGTTTACCTGATCCATCAGCTGTGGCCCTCCCACTGTGGAGATAACCACATCCACCTTCTTGATTGCCTCCACAAGACTTGTATGATCTTCCAAAGAACCCTGCCATGAGATGGCAATTAAATCAGGCATTTGGGCACTTACAAGTAAAATGACACAAGTTCAATCTCGTTGGAGTTCATGTCTAAGCTAGT
Source organism: Sequoia sempervirens (assembly GCA_007258455.2). NCBI lineage: Eukaryota > Viridiplantae > Streptophyta > Pinopsida > Cupressales > Cupressaceae > Sequoia > Sequoia sempervirens. Next base: position 17,649 of record VDFB02169530.1, on the reverse strand, counting down.
AAAATGAAGAGACCGTCATAACAGAGGAAAGCAATATATTGATGAGATCAGGTGCCTTTTACTCTAATATTTGTTTAAATGATTATTGGGTGCTCACTTTTAAGATATAATTTTTTTTTTAAGATTGCAGGAACGTGACACACCCTCTGTTATTAGGGGGAGATCGCAGGAACGTGACACACCCTGTTATCAGGGGATGGGGAAGACTGAACCTCATGACCTCTTACCGCTGCAACAGAATGCTTTAGCCAATCGAATAAGGACCTCTGTCCAACTTTTAAGATATAATTAAAAATAATTCAGAGTTTTAAAGTGTATTTAATTGTTTAGATCATTTTATCTCAATATCAGTGGACTTATACCAATATCATTGGTATTGTTGTTCTGGCAAATAGCAGCCTGTCCGGTGTCAGCCACTACATTGCATTAAATACAAAATCGACTGATTTCACATTGCATTAAATACACAGGGCTATTTGGCCAGGAGACTGCACAAATTCATTCCAAATACTTTTAACACTACACAGTCTGTGTGTTTTTTAAACCTGCGACATCAACAGGTCTCATAATACTTTTCAAACTACGGAGGCCTGGAAATTAATGGTCGGTAGGCCGTCAAATACTTTTCGTTTATAAACTTACCATTAATTAATAAGATGGTTGCTGCTTCAAGGCAAGCGAATGGGTAAAAATTACTGTAGGTTATAAGCAAACCTAGAAACCCTCAAATCTCTATAGTTTGCATTGACGAGTTCAAAACAGACCCCATGGCTAGTTACAGTAAACAGTAACGAAAGGAAGCAGTATTTACAAAATACAGCACATGATGCACAATGTGGGGGAAAAAAATCTGATGCTGCACACAAATTCGTAAGCAGATTTGTTCAATATTAACAAATAATATTATGTTGTGATTAACAGACATTAAGTCATGTTTTTGCTCCGATTCATTAGTCATTTACCATGACCTATTTAAAGAAACTGCAGAAGATCAATTCAAAACACTTACATGAAGTATGTGAGCACCTGAGGCCTTGAAGGATTCCAGAAGCTCAGCTTTAAGAGGATTTGAAGCTGTGGACTCTCTGACCAGAAGGTAAGTGGGATGGCCAAGAGCAATGCTGGCTTTTGCCACATGGCGACCAATGTACCCTGTTCCTCCAATTATCAGAATTCTGCTGCTTGCCATTTTATCTGAATCACCTTCAATCCACTGTAAAATCAAGTAAACAAGAAGTACACAGATCAAAGTGGGGGCAATTTTATGAATGTAAATTTTCCTTCTAATCCTAGGATTCCTTGCCCCTGGATGGTTTTCCCTCATCCTAGTTAGTGAGTATTCCTATTATATGTACATATGGCCCTTGTACCCAATGGCACAAATAAGAGAAGAGTGGTTGACAAAAAATTAGGTGACCACGAGAGTGTTCTGGTAATTGAGCCGCTTCAGACAAAAGCAAGGACCAGAACATTTAAAGAAAAAGATTAAAAAATCCCTTATCTCCAAACAACTCTGACGTTGCCTCCTGACTTAATTCAAAATGTCATGATCCTATCTAACAATGTTTTTTTTTATATAATTGAGAATCTTCCTTCCACCATATCTAATTTTGTTTTGATTTTATGATGAATAATGTATTTTATATCAAAATATTTTAGAAATTTACTAATAGATGGAATTCACCTATTTCTTAATATGATTATAGTATTTCTAATTAGTATGATAGTGAGAAGTTTCTTTGGATTGGAATTTATTATATCTTCTACTCACATAACTCACGTTAATAAAGAAGAAAAAAGACAAAGAAGACACTATAATAGATCGGGAGCCTATTCTTGATGGCTAGGTCCTATCTTCTTTTTTACCAATTACTAAAAAAAAAAAACACTTACTCAATGTTAATATCATCTTATAGCTACCTTTTGAATAAATTTTGTGTTGTTTTTTTCAATAGAAAAGTGTATTCTAGTTGCATGATGTTTTTATAGGATTAAACTTTATAGTTTTAGAGTCAAACTCATTGACTCATATTTCATGATTAGTAGTTCACAAGAGCTCATATCTCATAAGCACGAATGATCACAAGAACCCATCACTCATGAGTAATGAGTGTTAAGTGGATCATTCATGCTTATGATAGATAGATTCTTGTGAACCACTACTCATAAAATATGAATCAATGAGTGACTCAATAATTATTTAATTAAATTCTAATAAAACATCACATAATTTGACACATTGTAAAAAAAATAACTACCAACTTGATAGTGTATTTTAGTACTTTTATTTATTATTTTTAATGTAATAGTTTAGTATTTAATGACATATTTATAAGTAAAAATTGGTATTCAACTTGAATGCAAAAGATTATTTCTAGAAACAATTATCTGTTCTTTTTCATTAACGTTTAAGATCAAACAGTGATCCATCATTACTTTCCTCATTTTACGATTCTCTTATCACCTTTCCCTGCCTCCTTTTAAGACTAAGTCTACAATTTCATTCATAAGTAATCCTCTTCTTGATGATAAATCACTAAGTGTGATATAAAATGTTGATGAAAAACATAGACAATTGTTTCTAGAAAGTAGAAACAATCTCTTGCATTCTACATGGATTGTGGAAAATTAAGGCCAAATATTCATCTTGAAGCTAAAATAAATATGAGCCTTTATTCTTTAATTGTCTAGACCTAATTATTAATTGTGTTAGTTATATTTCCAAGTTGAGATTACTCAAGCAACCCTATCCTAGATCAAGACTACAAGGACAACCTTGAACCTTGTTTTCCAAATTTAAATTTACTTATAGGTACACATCAATTTGATCACAACTAGTCATTACATGCTAACTCATGTACAAAATATTCTTGAATAAGGTTTTGTATAAAATTACAAAGCCTCATATCATTTAGAGAAGCAAAGAATTTAATCATTAGAAAACATACATTCAAGCATCATAGAGAGTATTGCATCAACATCTACATACATAACCTACAAATACATAGACATTTATATTATTTCTAGTGTGTCTTCGATCTTGTTCAAAAATTGTTGAACCAATACACATGGCCTAACTATAATCATTAAAAGTTATGATTTCTCTCACTTGATAGTTGGTCCTACCATGCTTTAAAGCATCGCCTAGTTTAAATATACATAGGTGAATAGGTTTTTGAAGTGCAAGAATACACAATTCAAGGCCATAACTTTCAAGATTAGGACCACACAAAAGTTTAAGGTCATAAATTTTAAGATTAAGGCCATGTTGGTGGGCAAATTGACACATGCAACACAGGAAAGATGAGATCACCTTACCTCTCTTGAAAAAGATGATTGATCGTGGGATCAAACACCTTCCAAGAGTTTTATATGGTTGAAATATGCAAGGGGCATGTTGGTTCTATAATTCAAACTGAGGTATTTTAATCAAAACTAATCTAAGAGAAGATTTAAAGAAAGAACAAAAGATATTTCAGAGTATGCAAGAAAAGATGAACAAATATTGTTCAATTAACCAGGCATGCAATTCTTCGAAATAACACTAAGACAAAATGATAAATGAATTAACTTGTACCAACTACACAATTAAACTCATAAGCAGTGTAGAATTAATATCATGTTTCATTTCTTTCAACATCATTTACACTCATAAAAAATAAACGTTAAATTATTCTCTTGAAGAATTACAAATCAAATAATAAACAAAAAAATACCATTCAAAATGACATCTAAAGATAGTTTTGAACCCAGGTGCTTCTATTTCTTTGAAACAAATAAGTAGCAATTACAATCCAACAATCTTCACCGGTGTACGAAAAACCATTATCTTCAAACTCACTTCCTAAAATTAAGAATGCAAGAAATGTTAAGTATAGAAAATCTAGAAATTACGCCTAGCCTATGGACCTCAAATTTGACTTCAACTTGTGGAACTTTACCATGAGGAAGTTTTTACATTATATAGAATTACTACATTGGAATTCCCTCCAAAAATGAGAGATATGCAACCAAAAATCTAGGCACCTAGCATGCAGATCCATAATCATAGGCATCATTGGACTGAACTATAGATGACTCCTTGTGAAGATTGATCTTTTAGGAAAGCAACGCTAGTTTCCCATGCAAATTGTTAATTGACTTTAGTTACACTACTACACCCTCTTATTTTATAGGAACTATTATAAACACCATCTTTGAAGTTTGACTCGGTCAAGAACTATTGAATGCACAAGACAACTGGGAGGGGGTGAATCAATTATACCTTAAAACTTCAAAACCCTCACAAACATTCAGATCCACATCAATTCAATTAACCCTTAATCTCTTAGAATGATTTATCGTGAAAGTAGATAACAAAAATAGAATCAAAGCAACACCATGCACAATGAAACACTAGATTTACATGGAAAAACCAAGAAGGGAAAAAAATAGTGAGGATTAGCTCACAATATAAAGCAATATCAACATCGATTACTAAGGGATCACTATTAGAGGGCTCACTGCCTAAAAGAAAAAAGGCTCACTGCTAGAATAGAAAAGAAGATAGAGAAGAATGTTACAAAGAGAAATCCATCTCAATGCAATAGATAGGTCCACCATAGCATCACCAACACCTTCATAGTCTTACTCAAGATTCTAGACACCTTCTGCTCACTGCATCCAGTAGTCTAACACATGAAAGCTCACACTGCACTTCACAAATTTGCACCCTACAACTCTACAATTCATATTATTTACATCTCTCACATCTATCTTATCATCCCTCAACAACTCTACACTTATTTATAACATCTTCAACCTTGAAAACATTCTCTGAGGTCAACTATGCACCTCAACCATGCAAATTCAAATTAGGTCGGCACCAAAACATTCTCGTGATGGAAAGGAATGAAGGAAGACCACAACACACCTTAGCTGGGACCTAAATCCACTCATACACACCATGCCACGCTTCCACAAACACCAAATCAACTTCAGAATTAGTGTAAACACCTAAGGTCATCTGAACCTATGTTAACACCATTAACACTTAAGTACACTCTTTTTCAAAAATGACTCGCGGACCACACACCATGCTTGAACATGATCTATAATATTCCACAAACACCCTGAAATCCAACAAATCCCTTCGCAACAACTTTCACTTTAAGAATGTACACACCCACTACACTTAAACAACTTTGCCATACACTACAACTCAAGAAACTAAATTCTGAAGCAACAAACCTCAAACAACTTCAATTGAAGAAAGATATGAACACTATAAGCACACTTCTAAATTTATAAGACCTAAAACCATTTTACAGATAAATGCAAAGCAAAAACATTTCTCCCAGACACTACTGCAATACACAGTTCACACACTGGTGAACACAACTTCCTCTGCGGGTCAAACCACAATAGTGGTTTACAAATTATATGAGGAAGGAAATTTCATTTTTTTCCTTTTCCCCAAACTCAATGGGTTCGGTCGAACCCAATGGTTCGACTGAACCTCATTATAGGTTCGATCGAACCCACAAACCCTAAATAAAAATAATCATATTTAAATGGGTTCAGTCGAACATGGGTTCGACTGAACCCCCTTAAATATGACAAAAAACAAAAACATTCTCATTTTCGACTGTCATTTTCACTTTCTTTTTACCAGTTGCTTTCCCTGGTGCGTGCGGTGAACCAAGACTGTGACGGCGAGCAAACTGACTTCTTCTCTTTGGTGAACGCAAACTCAACTTCATCTCTCCAAAGTTCATCAACCCGACTTGCATATCGAGCACCAGGTATGTGAAATTCAAATTTTGTAGAGTTCAAAATGCATTTATTTGTTAAATTTCAAAACCCTAAATGCAATTTTTTTCAAATTTGTTGAATTCAAATTGCATTTGTTTGAAAGTTTTTAAAGCGTTTTCAACATACACTATTTTGCTTCCCCATTTTGCATACATTTTTATGTCCTATGTGTAAATGAAATATGCCTTCCCATTTCAACAATCAAAGCTATGGATAGCCTCCTCCTAAATGGAAATACCAAGTGAAACATATATAAGAACTTAATAGCATATGGAAACAAACAATATAAAGTTATGAAGTTCAAATAGAACCACAAATTGTATCATTTGTAACATTAAAAATGTCCATCTCTACACATTTTTGGCGGTAGGTAGGTATTGCACAATAAGATAGAGGATGTAAACTAATTAAGACTTGGATAGTATTTTAAAAGGAATTTGAGGTGTGGAAACACTTCCCATATTAACCTATCAAGAGATAAATATGCAAAATAGATTTAATTTTAGTTACAAGAAAAATGTATAAATTATAAATTTATAACATAATTATGTACATGGGAAAATCCTCTTGGAAGAAAAATCCCACAACCAAAAACATGAACCAATTATATTATTTGATAATAATATCATTTACAATAAAATATTCATGTGCATACCCTTATAGTAGTATCATCAACATGTGAATATGGAGTAATTTCTAGTAGCATGATGATACCTACAAAATCATTATGCTTTCTCCATCTCAAGCACCCATAAATAGGAAAAATTTAAACCATAAACCAAGTGTGGTTTACCAAAACCATGAGCCAAAATAATGACCTAAAAATGGCACCAAATTTGGCACAAATTCCAACACCATATTCCTTGACTTGGTTTATAGGATGTATTTAGCAAATGCTTTACATCTTGTCAAAAAAATTCAAATCCTCCTCCTCATAACCGACACTCCATTTTTGACATATTCAAACCCATTATTTAAGATGATCTTGATGATTTTCATAATTCTAATCAATATTCTAGTGTAACCCCCCTTTTTTATTCTCTTATGTGTCATATAACATTTCATAAGTAATTCCCATCTTACAATTTCATACAATGCTCTTACAACTTCTTAAATATATAAAAGGGACAACCCTAGTTCAATTAGGATTATTTAATTATTATCACCTACATCCATTCATTACATGTTATTAGTTTTTAGTTGCACACATTATTAGGAAATATGCATTGTCTAAGCAATTGGGGTATATTGCATGTTTGAGAGTGTTTTCCTTGATCTTTTATCTAGTTAAATTAATATCCTTTAAAATCTTGTTTTATGGAGTTTTCATCTTAACTCTAATATGGCTAGCAAATAAAATGATGATTGAATCATTTTTTGATATAATAGCTAATGACAACCATATAAAGAGCCACATTAAAGAAGATGAAAAATAATGATCAAGACTATGATTTAGATACATATGTTGCTAAACAAGATATTTTCCTAAATTGATAATTACGTATTGATGCACCTCTCCACCCTAAATATCCTCACTCATTGGCTAGTAATTTATATAATGTATTAGGTGGCTATCCTTAGGGAATTAATACTATTCATAATATTACCACTCTAATGGATTTTAATAATGTTGTACCCTCTATGCATCCATCTACCCTTCATCCTCTTATAATGATTCCTCCTATCATACTATAGTTACTACTTCCATGGGATCCACCACCCATGTCCTACCGCCTTTCTCTCCACTAGTATTTTTCTTATCTCCCATCATTTTATATATGTTCACACCATTGTTACTACTAGCACTATCCTATACAGATATGTTCTTCATACCATTCCTCCTTATCCTATGAAAATCTAACCTTATAGTGTAACTTCTCCTTCCATTACCATGTCATTACCTTTCTAGACCTTCCCCTCTTTATACATTCTCCTTTTTATCCTACACTACTCCTACCACTAATATATCCCTATACCTTGGATATACTATTGAAGAAATTTAACTGACTTTCAATATCGCAAAAATTAGACCCATATTTTTAAACGTAAAATGTGTATAATAAAGCACAATCCATGCTTCCTAATTCAACTTCACTAATATCTATCGAATTAACTTAGGTTCATTACAATAAGATAATCATATAGCCATAATTAGTTGTCAAGATAATGGTAAAGTTTTCAATAGCCATATTTATCCTTCCACATGCCACCATTAGACATACACATAAGATTCATGAACATCCATACCTATGAGCATCCAAATACAAGAAATATAACTATATATCATGCACATCATCAACATACACATAAAATATCACACCCATCATCAACACAACTAATAGTTCCCATATCATATTATCTATGTTCTCATACAAATGTGTCTTCAAATACATCAAAGCACTCATGAGTAAATCCACTCTGTAGAGCATACACACAACTAAAAAGGTGCCCCTAAGGTATTTGTCTCCTATATCTATCCTCTTAGCCTATCCTTCTCTATGGATATGTTCCACTCATATCTACCACCCTGAGGTGATCCATGTCTCAATCCTTGTCAAGGTCACTCCTCCTCTCTACCTATATCCTTTCTCAATGAGCTAGATCTATCAACTGCTACTCCCCAAAACACCTACATTTAAATATTAAAAAAATGTTTAATAAATCATACAACATTGATTAAAACTAACTAAACAATGAAAGCATTTAATATTATAACACCTTATGAATTATATTGAATGTCCCCACCTTGAAATTTATAGCCATCGATGTCAATCACTTATTCATACTATAGCTTTGTTCTCCAAATCACCTACATTTATATAAAAGTGCATTTTTAAGAAAAATAATATTTAACCTACTTTTAACTCAACAATAATGGATGTATTTCTATCATAAACTCTTCGTACTCATAACAGAATCATGGCCTAGGTAGAGTATAAAAAATGTTGTTTCCAACCTCATATGTAAATCTAGAGTTAGAGTGCCAAAATTGTTTTAATTTCATCCTTTCTGCTATTAATTAGCTTCTTATCGACTCATGGAAGCCTACTGCTAAAAGCCCAAGTATGATTTTCAATAGGACTTTCTAATCATGATCTTATTGATAGTACTTTTGATAATGTTTTACGATTTAGGCTTAATTCAAGACAAGTTTACCTTAATAATTGAGCCTTTTTAATTTTTTAATTTCTTACTAATGATGTTATTACTCTATGAGCAACTCTTTTATCTTTTTCCTTACTATTATTTACAATAGAATTGAATGCATTAAAAAAAACTTTAACAACAATATTATTTCGATCAAACTTTTTGTTTACATGAATCTTTGAAATTTATTTAGTAAAGGTCTCATTTTGTACATCTTTAGTAATTGTATAAAAATTTGGAATTTTTTGGTTAATGTCTTATTGGAAAACTATTCATTGAATTTTTTTGAAGCCCACAACCGAATGGTTTGTGATGACCTCTTGCCTTCAAGAATTTCTATTATGCTTATCAATTTCAAACCATTTTGGGGTTCTTGAATGTTTTTAAATTTTAACAAACTCATTACAAAAAGATGGATTTTGAATTTATTTTTCTTCTTCACAAAGGTTCTCTCTTCTTATGTAATTTGGAGACACATTGAGTTTCATTGGTTCATGTGAGCTATCAATTTAATCATTGTTATCAACAAGTCGATTATTGAGTGCAATTTCAATGTCATAGGGTTCATATCCACATTAGTCAAGAAATTGTTGATGTATTTCTTCTTCTTCTTCTTCTATGATGCTACTCTTATCAATAGGTGTTCCATCAAATTTTACAATATTTTCACATTCATGTTCAACATTTTTATTTTCAATATTATTGTCACTTTCATTTTTTAAACATTTCATTATATTGAACATTAAAATATCCAATTTAAATGTCATTTAAGGGTAAATAAGGACCTTCATCTTCTTTCAATAATTAACATTAGAAATTAATACTTGGTTCATATTGTATACCCACCTCCCAATGGTCTTGGAATGGATGCATTTAGATGGAGAAGGATTTCAAAAGGCTCATGGTACTTGTGGACCCCTCAAAGGCATGATATATAACACATGAACTTTATTTATGAAATTTGGTCTTTTGTTGTTGGCTTCTAGTATGAATGTTATCTATACTTGGTGGAATTCTTAGTTGAGACTCTCAATCTTCCATTGTTGGTTTCTAGTGTGATTATACAATATGCTCACCAAACTGTATTAAATTCTAATGTTAATTATTCAAAGAAGGTTTTGTTTCATAAGAAGAGACCTATGTTCACATATTCCAAGGCATGTTATTATCCACAATGCATGACACTTCTTCGTGCGCCTCTACCAAGTTCTAAACAGATACAAATCTGCCATTTCCATGGAGGAGATTGACGATTTTGTACTGATGTATTCAACCAATGTGCTTTTGTAACATGTTGTAATTAGACAATTGGTCATTTGTACTAGGACCTCACTGGCCTTTTTGATATTTTGTAAAATTTGTTACTCAGACTACAACTGGGGGTTTTCTTGTTGGTTCTTTCCCACCAGTATGTCCACCTGAACCAACTATATGTAAAATATTATATATAAATAAAATTATAAGTGGTCTCCCACTTTTTCTTAAAAAAAAAGTTCTTGTAAATGTCCACATCTTTTTCCTTGACATAGTTGCTATTTCTTAAAAGATTTCTTATGATTTTTCATAATGTTGACCAGTCAATACTTTACTGTAAATATTCTATAGTCATGCTCTTAAATGTCATAAGAATATGTCATAATTGTAAGTTTTAGACAAAAAATATGATATGATATGGTGGAAAAAACCAAGATACAAGTTGGTTTATTTCTCATAAACTCTCTAAAAAATAATTGAATTCCTACATCCTAACTAGAAATACCATGAGGGGTTTAGATCCAATTTTAGACAAAAAATATTCTTATACTCATCACTAGTTCACTTGGACCAACTAAAGAGATGGAGAACTAAGGGAAACTTAGTTTTATTGATAGATTAAAACTTAGTTATTTCTCTTTCCATTGTCCCCTCTCCACAAAACACCCTTATTTAAGTAGATTCTATTAAACCTATCTCACATATCACCTACCAATTCTTTAAACTTTTCAAACTTCTTATTCCTCATACCTAATAATCTATCCTTCAAGCTCAACACTTCCCACCTCAATCAAATTGATCACCTTGCTTGCCTAATATCCCTTTGGTTGATGTTCCTAGACCTCATCAAAATGGTAAGTGGATACAATTGTGGAATGATGTGATTAAATCTATTGCACTACCTTACTATGATCTTACAATAAGAATATGGCTAGAAAGAGATCTAGAATGGAAAAAAAATATGGATCCAAATAGAAAAAAAAAACTTGTTTTGGCTTTAGCACTTACTAATAAATTTTCTACAATGAGTGGTTGCTTTCGTTGAAATAAAACTTAGAAGATTTGAACTTAATTGTGGTAGAGGATCTCAATTAAGAGATAGGCTACATTGGATGAAATGATATAAGGGATACAAATTATTTTTTAGTTATCTGAACATATTTACATTCTCGAGAGTGGATAATATCTATCATTGATCAAGAGAGGTATTTCCATGACAACTCTAATGATATTAAATCCATTTTCCTCCAACATTACAAATAATTTTTAATTGATCTAGTTGAAGGAGATCCCGTCAAGATATAGTGAAAAATTATGGGCATAACAATTATATATATTTTTAACATATATAATATGTATGGTTGGATTAGTGAGATATTTATAACAAGTATGCAATGAAGTCAAACTTTATTAGATTTGATTCTTAATAAATTAGTTTTAACGATTCAATTTATAGCTTTATGCAATCTATAAGTTTAAATAGTTTGATGGTATCTAAACTTTATACATATAAAAATATGATAAATGTCTGATTATTTTTTTCCAATCTATAATTTTTGATGTTCTTGGCTATATAATTGAAGTTCATTTATGTTAACAACTATTAGATTAAATATTTTTATCCCCAATTATTTTCAAATAATTTTATACTAATCTTTGTATTCTTATTCTTTCTTTCATCGTTTCATTTAAAATTTGAACCATTTAAGGATGCTATGTTATAGATTATAGTTGTCTTCCAATTCTTTTTAAATTGTTAATAGTATGAAAATATTATTGATGAGTAGATGAATTATTACAAGTTCTATTTTAAATTTGTATTCCCTTTATCTAGATATATTATTTACCAAAGTCTCATTGCTTTTTAGGTGTAATGATATATATATATAACATGGAAAATGCAGATCATGTTCCACCTATGCCAGATTCTTTGTTTGCAAATACTAGTAATGAGATTAAAAATTGAGAGATTCATTAGCACAAACCCTGGGATATATAGTGAACCATGCATGTTAATATTGCATAAGTCTAGAAAAACTAAAAGATGAACTTGAGAGGACTAGTGCATATTCCCGAGCATCACTATTCTTTCCTCTATGTGGGAAGAAGTACATATGATGTTCCCCTTTAAACAATTCAGATAGTAAATACCAAAGAAATGATAAAGCCACTTGTTTCCTTTTTATCAAAATGTACGTAAGGTTAGGGGATACCAAGTCACTAGATGTGTCAATCATGCTATGGCTAAATTGATCTACCCACGATTTCTCACAGCACATGGTCAATACCCAAACAATGACCAGATTCCATTATATTTTGTTCAGCAGTTGTATGTTGAGGTCCATTTGGGCCTCAAAGTTAACTACCTGGACATTCCACCATATGCTAGTTAGGGGCGTGGTAGGATTGTCGATAGGCCCACCTATCATCGAGTAGATAGACCAGCCCCAGTGTTTAGGGCATTGGTTGGTGAGAGGTCTCTTGCTCTCACCCCATCTCTAGCCCCCCATAGCAGAGTGAGGTTGTCGCTAAGCCTAAAAAGGAAGCAATTGACACTGAGGGTGACATTGTGACTGCCACCACTAGGATATTTGATGATTGTGTAGGTCGGCATTTGATGTCCGTGACATTCCCCTGTCCATACCATTTTCAACATAGTGTGGACCACCATGGATCTCTTACAAAGGGCTAACATCCCTACTCCTACACAGCTTGATGCACTTACAAGAGATATGTCACGCATGACTCTACATTGTTTGGCTGAGGACCTGTTAGAGGCATATGCCCACATTGCATCAGACAATGAGATGGGTATAGAGCATGTTAGAGAGAATTTGAGATGCAGAGGTTGTTCAGTTCCAGGATCCCATCACTCTCAGCTAAGCACTAGTGCACATCAAGATCCACCTACAGTTCATATGGCAGCTGCATAGACTATGGGTTTTACTGATATGTTGACTAGTTCTGGTTCATCATCACCGATGCCATCTTACCTTCATACCTTCAAAGCATTCATCATTTATGGCACTATTACGGGATAGATCAGATGGATGTGATGTTGATCTGCTGTTTGACTGCTTGGTGCATATGGTGGAGGCAACTGTTTCAGAGGACTTAGGTCATCCGATATCAAATGATGTGCATGTATGTGTGCATGTGCATGTTTCAATTCTTTTTTCATTATTTAAAAAAAAAATTTAACTAGAGATATTCATGGAAGTTGATATATATGTGTATATATATTGTTATAGGTGGACATACCTCATATCACTCCTAGCCTTGGTCCAGATCATGTGCATGATTGATGTGACTCTATGGATGAATCACTGTCAAGGACATGTGAGTTTTACATTTTTATATAATCACACGTGTATATGTACATGCAATATATTTATGTATGCATAGATCTAGATTGATATTTAAAAATACAAGTTCATTTAAAAATAACTCTCATAAAATTTATTTAATATAAATTATATGTATCTAACACATCTTGTACACAATTTTATTTGCAGGGCTCAACACATCCATCAGAGCAAGACCGTTCTCATTCAGATGGCCATTCATCTAGGAGTAGACATTCATATTAGGCCATGCACTCTAGATTTATGATCTTGACCACATGTATTTGATTATATGATGATCTTTAATAGTATTTGATATTTGATGATTCTAACTTACATTTGTTTCATAAGGATATACATACATTTGCTTGATTTGTTGATCTTATATTCGACATTAGATTATCTTTAATTTATATTTTTCTTTTATGATATATGTACATATATTTCTTATATGATATATACATACATTTGCCTCTTTGCTTATAATATGTGTTATGTTTATATGTATTGAATTCTTTTACATATATGTACATGTGTTTGCTTATGGTTTAAACATGTTTACACATATTATATGTATGCATTTGCTTTAAATATTCAATATACATACATGTTTTCTTTTTTTATGACCTCTTACAACTTACATTTCCTTATATTCAATATACATTTGATCTCTAGTAGAATTTTAGGGAAATCAATGCCATTTTATAATTGGGTTAAGTCTATTCATGTTGATCACAAATAAATATTTTTAAAATTTAAGCAACATGAATCATTGAGTTGAGAACAAGATATATTCTTTTTGACAAGTAACTTGAAATTCAATTCAAATATAATTTTAAGAAAATTCAATTCAAATTATATCGAGCTATTATACGTTTTTTACAAGTAACTTGAAATTCAATTCAAATATTTAATTAAGAAAATTTAATTCAAATTATACCTCTCTTATACATTTTTGACAACTAACTTGAAATTCAATTCAAATATAATTAAGAAAATTCAATTCAAATTATACCTCTAATATTTATACATTTTGACACTTTACCAAAATTCTAAAATTACTAGATATGTTGTGCATACCTATGAATTAAATAACAACAAAATCCACAATGAAATAACTTGTTTGTTTACTACTTGATTCATTTAAACTAGGATCTAGTTATTCCATGTACACTTGAATAATTTTGATTCACTTGGAGCGCAGATTTTGGAGAAGTTTTGCACATTTATCAAGGAGGCAAATATTGGAGCTCGACAACTTTTCATTTTTATCAATCAAGGCAAATTTGGAGGATAATTTAACTGTTGGTAGAGGACTTGTTTAGGAGTCATCTTTAAGTTGAAGAAGAAAATGGGACAACAAAGAAAAAGAAAACAAGGCCTCAAAATCTAAAATTGTCAAAAAAAAAAAAGAAGAACAAAAGAGGTGGAACAAAATTAGAATTATTACAGAGAAACAAGGTACATGCTTGTTTCTTCTCTCACTCTCAAGTGTGTTTAGAATTTACTTTGAAGGCTTTTAACCATCATTTGCACTTGAATGACTATAAATACTTTTAAATGTCCCTCAAGTCATCTTGGTCATGCAGTTAATGTTTATAATGATCCTTGACTCCACCTCTTGCCACCTCTTTTGTTTCAATATTTGTGTTTTGTGTCTTTGGTCTCTTTATTTTCATCACTCAATGTTCTCACAAATTATTTTTATGTTTTATACCTAGGATTCTCGAGCTGAGCCAAATCTAGATATTGGATCAAATGAATCTGTTGAAGAACACATGGACCTTGAAGTTAGGAGGAGACCCAAGTTCAAACAATGCTTGTTGGAGAGGGGTCAAGATCACTTCCTTCTACTGGTATGGATGAGCATATAAAACTAGCAAAAACTTCTCTCACTTATAGCTCATCATGTTTTATCAGTTTGTTTGCTTGCATACATAAACTTCACTTATATTTAACATCATCTCTCACTTTTTTTTGCAAATTTTTTTGTGACACATGTGTAGGAAGGGCTCAACAAGCAGAAAGTTTTCATGCTCAAGTCGAGCCAAATCTAGACATTGGATCAAATGAATCCACTCAAGAATGCATGATCCTTGAAGATAGGGAGGAGGCACAAGTTCAAAAAATGCATGTTGGAGAGGGGTCGGGATCACTTCCTCCTACTGGTATGGATGAGCATATAAAACTAGCTGAGAAGGTGGGGAAACAAATTTCTCATAGAAATTTAGATCATTTACTTGAAATGGACAGGAACCTAAATATTACAACCAACCTATAATAAGAGAGAAAGAGGTCAATGACTAAATCTATAAATGGAATGATCAATCATCATTTCAACTTTGATACCTTGAAAAATCCATTCATATCACGCTTATTTCTTCGTGATGAGCTCAAGAGTCATTACAATTGTTGGGTGTACATATGGCATCAAATAAGATGAAACACATGGGATTACAAAAGGATATTGTTCACAATGTTAAAAAGGGTTTAGATTCCATTGGGAAAGGATCTCGATTAGTGGATAAGGCCACTACAAGAAGGGTGATGTTGACATCTATTGTACATCAAGATATAGCAAGAAAAAGAAAAATGTCTACACTTTCAACTGAAATTGGTTATAGTAGAACCACATTAATAAAATATGAGAAAAAGAGAAAGTTTTGGATGAGAGTTTAGAAGGAAATTGGGCAATTATGTGTAGAGCTCCCCATTCCGACATGATTGAAGATGTTGTTAGGAACTTGGTCTCAAGTTTTTGGCATGATCAGAGTCATCCATCATCAAATACTAGAGATGATTTGAGACACAAGATTTGACCTAGTATTTATGAAAATCATATCAAACATTGGCTAGACATAACACAATTTTGAGATGTATATGAACTTTGTAATGTATATCCTCATATCAAGATTGGGCAAACAATGTTTCAAAGGTTAAAGCCATATTATAGTGAAGATAAACAAGTTTTTGAAACTTGTTGTTGTCAAGTATCATATTGAATTTGGATCTCTACTATCGTGTGTTTCAAAGATGAGATAAGAAAGATGTGGGTTTCAAAATGCACCTCCCTAAAATGTGCAAGTTTGTTCATAGCAAGTCTATATTATGATCATGAAAATGGACCTCAAATAAACTCTGTGATAAAAGGAATTTAGAGACATGTGGAAATTTTGCCACCCCCTTCAAGCAATTGGAGGATAATCGACCTAACAAAGACAATAAACTGCAAGAGGTAAGTACTATTTTAGAGAGTTTATTTTGTTTCAATTTCTCATAGATCAAGCTATTTGGATTCTCTTGATGTAATGTTTCATTGATCAAGGTGGTTTATTAGTTATTTCCACATATTTTGTCAGACAATGTACAAGTATGTAAAGTTGCAAAACAAATTTTGGGAAAGAATCCACAAGGTTGAACTATGTAGAAGAGGAGATTCCATTGAAAAATTTATGGAAGATTTTTAGAAATTGATAATGCACCACCATACATACATCATTCTTTTTGCTAAGTGGCAAGCACAACAATTCCAAACATTGAGAGATACTTTCCCACGTGGAACAGTTCTATTAGTAGTTGACTTTGCAAAAAATTACTCCTTTGTACATAAAAAGGAGATTCAATCAGAGTATTACTTTTCAAAGAAGATCACTATTATGGTTCATGTGTGTTATCAACATGCACAATTAGAATTGGATGGTGCTGAGAGTACAAATGAAGAATGAGCCATTAAGAAAGAATATCATTTTTATATTAGTGATGATAAAGAGCATGACACACTTTTTGTCCAACATTGCTTTGCAATATTTTTTGAGAATTTGAGAAGCAGGGTGTAAAATTTAAAAATCATTTTGTATGGTCACTTATTGGATGTGCTACAATTCAAATCTTCACTGGCCATCTTCTATGCACTTCTTTGTAGGATATCATAAAATCTACAAAATACCACATGTTTGGAGTTTTTTAGAGTGGGCAAGAAAGGGTGAGCATGATGGAGCAGAGCTTGCATCAAATGTTTTAAGAAAGCATCAAATGAGTTATCCAAAAGATCGCCTAGACAATGCACATGATGTTGTTGAATGGTGCAAGAAACACTTTGGTATCAAACGGT
>VDFB02169529.1:0-17761 GCA_007258455.2 Sequoia sempervirens | reverse complement strand
AATGAAATAAGGGAAAATAGGTCATTTTGGTGAACCCTCGCTTTCATAACATTTCCCCCAAACCTATTTTTATTTGTTTCATTGTGGTGAACCTAAGTTTGGTCATTGCATTTTCTAATTTTATAGTCCTCTTTCATCCTAGATTTAGATCTTGCATTCATTTGCATCTCTTTGCATTGAATTAGGTCTCATTTAGGGTGTCTAGTTTGCATTTAACTTTGCATTTCATTTAAGGGTTTTAGGATTGCATATTTTGCATTCTTTAAATCTGAAATACAAAAAAAAAATCATTCATATTGCATCATATTCATTTGCATTTGAAAATTGAAACAAAATTGCATATCAAACTAGGTTTTCTAGGTTTTCATTTATCATATTTTTTACTTGCATTCAACATTGAATTCACATAAAATTAAAACTGAAACTTTTTGTATTAGATCAAAATCTAGAAAACACTAAAAATCACTCAAAAATCTATAAAAATTTGTTTCAAAATCCTCACGTAGGGTGATCAGGGTAACATTCTAATTTTTTGGGCATGAAAAAAATCATATATGTATTTTTGTTTGTTGCTTTTAGATTTCTATTACTATTTGTAGAATTTTGTTTTCATTAATTTGTTCATATCTAGCTTAATTTCATAAATTTAGTGCATTGTGTGATTTCAAAATTGCATTTATAAGACTTCAATTTCAATTTTTTGCATAGTGTAATCATAAAATTACCTTGTTTAGAATCTAAAAATTGCATTTACACATTGCATTCTAGGTCATTGCATTGCACTTTACCCTCTTTCCATTTTGGGTGTGTACACTAAGTTTGTGAAATTTTGTATGAGCTTTACAACTTGGTGTCCTATTAGCAATACTGTTGTGAGACATAGTTTGAGACTCATGGCATCCCATAATACACCATTCATCATGGATCTTTGGTTTTCTAACTCTCTTTCTAATATTGTTGATAATCAACCCCTATGGATCATAACATGCATACCTCATTTCCAATTACTTCCTTACCTACAACCAATGTGCGTGATGTTAACAATAGCATCCCTACCATGGCTAGTTGTGCTCAAGATTTGGGGTATAATCAAATCCAAGGCAGAACTTCAATTCCTCCTACAATACCCATATCTATTCCTACATACACTAGTACTCATGTTACCACAACCATTCATCCTACTAGCAATGTCAACACTTCCTTGGGTATTTCCATAGGGAATCCTTCTAGCTTTGTGCATTCAAATCTCATATCTCCTCAATCATCTCCCCTTACAAACTTACAATTCACTTTCCCTCCACAAACATACACCACTCCACCTTATTCCCTTTCATCTTACAATACCAACAATAATCCCATCATTAACACACTTTTGTAAAACATGGTATCCCTTCAACAATGAATTGCAACCCTAAATCAACACAACAATGGCCAACCTTCACAACACATCAAAACCATTTTTTTATCCTTGGAGATATTGATAACAAAAATGCCACAAGGTATAGAAGTTCCTAGATTTGAGAAATATGGTGGAAAAGGATATCTCCTTATTAGCCATGTTTCCACTTACACAACCCTATGTAGTGATTTCATCTTTGAAGATAAGTCTTGGATAAACTCTTCCCTAGATCCTCAAGAAGGATATTGCTTTTGATTGGTTTTTCTCTTTACCAAAAAACTCAATCAACTCATTCAATGAGCTTATTGATGCCTTTTAGAACCACTTCCACATTCACATGGGTCCCAAGACGACACTAGCTGATTTAATGACATGTAAACAAAAGGATGATGAAAAATTCATTGATTTTATAGCATGATATCAAATGCTTTATTCACAAATAAACATTGAGATTCTTGATGTCGAATTTCAACAAATTTTTATTTCCAATTTACAAAAAAAATTCCAAACCAAACTCGATATGTTGAAATTCACATCCTTCACATAGTTATGTACAGCCCTTTGTGACTATCAGAATTTTTCTTATGGTCGTGATGTGAAAAATCCTCCTAGTCGTCCTTCAAAAAATTTGAATTTGCACCTCAAATTAATTACCAACCTTACAAGAAATAGAATAGGGGCTTTTTACAACTCAATTCCCCTCAACCAAATCAACAAGATGATAACCAAGTGGTTTCTATAAAGATTACAAACCCTTTTTCCTTAGGGATAGGAATAGAAAATTTACCCCTCTAACTGAAACCCTTCATAATATCATGTTATATCTTATGAACAAGAATATGATTTTCTTACCTCTTTTCAAAGCTCTTGATCCTAATAAACCATTACCCTCAAAATATAGATCAAATGCTTATTGCCATTACCACCAACAAAATGAACATGATACAAAATATTGTAAGCATCTTAAACATCTTGTGCAAGACCTTATTGATTCTAATCAACTTCAAATTGGAGGTGTGAATGATCAAGGTAATAAGTCCATAGCTCCTCCTAACCAAAACTTACAAATCTTTACAAATCCCATGCTAAAACACACTATTTCATTTGTCAAATCTAGTGAAATAAAGAATAATGTGATGAATGTTGACATGATAGTGGCTTTAATCCTAAGTCTTCCTGTGGGAACTTTTCATTGGATTTATTTTGGCCTGAGCCTATTGAACCTATTACACCTCATGAGGACTTCTTTTTCAAATCATATCAAAAATTTAAGGAAAAGCATATAGCAAAATTATCCCTTAGAAATATGCCTCAACCCATGATTGAGCCACCTATCCTTGATGAACCAATGATTGAACAAAAAGACCTTCCAAATATCCAAGAGCAACCTATTACATATCCTCCTACCATTTCCTATAAGATACCATGAATCAAAGAAATCCTATTATGCCTCCTAAAATTAAACAAGTTTACAAAGATAAAGATAAAGTGGTTGAACCACTTCTCATGGTTCCTTTTCTTCCTCCCCTAAGGAAAGAAAAGAAACCTATGGTTGAAAAACCCACTACTACACAATCACAAATTGACAACAAATTGAAACAAAATCAAAATGCTAGAGAGCGTAGGAATAGATGTGCTATTGCTCGTCTATTACAAACTAAAGAAGAAAAGAGCAACATAGAAAATCAAAATCTAAAATTTCCTGAAGCAATGCATGATGTCTCTTCGCCCTTGCTATAATGTAAACTTGAACAAAATTCTATGGATATTTTCATTCAACCTCCTATTGTGATTAATTTAGATGATGACATTGATATTGCAAAGATTGATGAACAAGTGCATAGTGAGTTGAATTCATTGATCTCTTTTTCCATGAACTTAAATGATGATAAGAGTGTTGAACTTGTGTCCTAGTTCAGAACTTGTTGTTTTCCCTTTGGCTAGTTGTCTGCCTTCCACATATATTGATCAAGATTGGGGTGTAGACAACCTACTATAGGTTAACTCTCATGTGCCCTACTATTCCTTTTTCTTTGTTTTCTTCTCAGTGTTTCTTTATGTGATTGCATGTGCATAATTTGATCCCCTGTATAGTTATGTTTGATGTATCTCTCTCTTTTTGTGCATTCCTCTATATGTACCTACATTCTTCTCTATGTCATAAAAATTTTAGTTTTTCACTTGTCTTGTGTTTTCCTTTTGGGGATGATGCAAGGTGTTGAGACATTTAGGTCTATTCCATGTTGACTTGAAAGGATTTTTCTTTGTTTTTGCTCTCTTTTTGTCATTCTTCCACTTCTATGAGTATTTGGGGAATGGTGACGTTTCTCAGCTCTATAACAACATTGTAGCAAAGATATATTGACCCCCAATCCATAGATCCCTTATAAATTTTTGAGGGCCACCCCTCCCTCCTTTTTTTGTGATGTAGCTTTATTTCAGAAACATATAACTTGGCATAGGGATTTTTGAGTAAGCTCTCATGTCTTAGGATTGAAAATTGGCTACTTTAAAGCAATTTCTCACAGAAATGGTGTTAGCAACTACTTTAAAGTGGGGGGATACATAATATATTTCAAAAAATTTAATGTTTCATGGTACAATTTTCTTTTTTCTTGTGATGCATCCCTTTCTTGTTGGTTTCATTGGGTTTGATGCCCTCCAAGAGTGTGATATTTCTTATTGTACGACTTTTTTCTTAGTAGTAATGTGACACACTGCATTCCCTAAGTTGTGAATCTTTTCTTCTTGACTTTTCCTCTCTTGGAGACATTAGGAATGATGTTCCCTAAGAAGAATACCTTACACAAAGTAAGAAAGATCCTTTTGAATAAACCTATATATATAATGTTCATAATTGTTTGGAATAACACAGCTTGCTAACCTTGTGAAGCTCAAACCATAAATTCAAGACCACCTAGCATAACACACCTTGCTTTCCTATGGAGACTTTCCATGTGGCACCTTATTGAAGTTATCAAATGGATAGCTTTGGTATGGTTAGTATGATGAGAAGCTAACACAGAGGTATGACTTTCTCATCGTATGGTGAGAGCCTATAGGCCTAGCATAACTTTCTCACCAAGCCACTTTATTGGGAGACTCACCTAGTGGATAGCCTGAAGTTCTGCTACCTCAGAGTGAGCAAAAAATGGAAGCTTATATGTGTTGCACATCACGTTGGATAGTATAGGCTTGATATTCTTGATCTTTAAAGTTGTATGATTGTGTATCTTTTTCATTTTTGCATAGATAAGTGTTGAATTTCTACTTTAGTGTGAGTTTGGCATGGGGTCATACTCTCACTAAAGTGGGGGAAAATGTAGTGTGGGAAAAAGTATTCAATTTTCACACTTAATTCAAGAATAATTAATAATAAATTGAGCTTTATTTTACCTTATTTTATGTTGGAAGTTAAGGTTCATGTAGGTGTTAGCAATTATGTTAATGTACAAAGGTAATTACTATTGTAATAGTGAAGTTGTTAATAAACAACTCACTAATATAGGTTTGATGGTTAGTCGTATATATTTTTAAAATAATAATATAGTTAGTGGTTAGTGTGTTATACTCATGAATTGTATTCTGGGATATTTTTTATAACACCTCCCTATTAAATAGGATTCTTTTTGGCTATATATTAGCCATGTGTTTGAATGAAAAAAAGAAGAAAAATCATCTTATTATCTTTTCTTTAACATTTTTTAGCTTTTCTTACTCTGCCCATATTTCTAATATGGTATCAAAGCAAGGATGGCCTTGACTCTCTCACAAGAGGGGATGGAACATGATGTTATCATAATCCTCCTAGATAAAGGACTAGAGTAGCATAGGTGTGGAGATTTTTATCTCTTGTTAGCATATTGCAAAAATTTCTTTGTAGGAATAAAATTAGTTGATCCCACTATATCAAAATTGTCACATCTATCATGTGAGCAGCCATATTCAAGAAAGATCAAGCCCATACCAATAAAAAGAAACCCACTATGAATTGGTGTAGAAGACTACCATTTGTAGCCATCACTAGAGAGCATGCAGGATTCGATTTAAAATTCGTGTTGCCATTCTTAGATTACATAATTTCATTGGTATTGGCGATTTGGTGGAGGATATATAAAGGTTTAGAATCTCTATGCTTGTGTCTCATCTCAAGTTTGACTTGATAGATTTGTATATTATAGAGAAATAGAGAGAAAATCTAGTCACAAGAGCAATGAAAGGTGTTGTCAATGGCCTTTATTGCTAGCATGGGTATGCTTAATTTTCCTTGTCTCCTTCATTAGCAGAGATTACCCAAAAGTTCTTGAGATCTTTCAAAGATCCACTACAAGCACATTGGATATATGGGTGCAACTCTTTCATAACATATCATGTGAAAATGAGGATCAATAGTTATGAAATCTAAATCAAAGTCGACTATTAGGTACACATCAGTCATATGAAGAATAAATTCAAGTAGCCACGGTATGGTGGGAACACAGGCATTTTTTTCCATGTTCTAACCCAACAATGCCATATTTATCGACATTTACAATGGAGTCTACAATTGGGATGAAGAATTTTGTTCTTCTCTCATACAATTGTTGGAACTAACTCGCATGAGCTTGAAAGTAGAGGAAGAAGGATTATGGAGTTTCCTAAAGCTATGGTGATTCCCTTTTCTTACTATTCAATCATGATCATCAAGATAGAGGAGGTTCTTGAGGCTTATTTGGGGTAGATGGTTAAGGAAGTCACTATTACTATTTTTGTATACTTTAACAACTCGCAAAGATAAGCTACCAAATATGTCAGCGTCATTTCAAGACTCATTGTGATGAGAATTATTAATGACCAATAGCATCGACCATTGCTTACATGGAATAGATAGAAAGACTTCTTTTCGTGAGAAGAGCATTTTGATCTTTGATCTTGGTGGCAAGATTTTTTTTATTATACTTGGTTTTGTCAATTGTTTTCTATTACCAAGTATTGTCACTTTTATAGAATCATTTAGTTTGTTTCCCTTATCTAGGGTTAGAAAGAACACACCTAGCATTATAGATTTTCCATTTGGTTTCATAAAGGATCCTGAATATGTTAGATTCCTTCTTTGTGTTGATAAAAATCAAGTTGTATCATTTTTAAAATAGGGTCCATCTTAGTGATCTTTAATTGTAGTATCATCAAAAATATTCTATCAAAATTTAAATGTGCTTAAAAATATATATATAATGTAATTGGAGTGCATAATCGATGGTACTCGACACTCCTTGTTATTTAAAAAAAAAAAACATTTCACATCATGGGGGATATCTTCTTTCCTCATAATTGACGAAATGGGCCTCAAAAGCTAAATTTTCTAATTAAGTAGCAATTTTACTGGAGGATGGAGGCACAAGAGGTTAGAGGATATTCAACGACCTCTTATGAGTCACTAGTGATAGGGTTGCAAAATTTCTTTAGTGACTAAATTATTTGTGCCAAAAAGACTAAAGTTGAGATTGATTTTGAAGTGGCAACAACAGCTGTCTCATATCATTTGTGATTAGAGTGTAAATGATTTATAATGGTGGCTACATACGCAACAATGAAGGCTTGGTGTTCAATATTTTTATGTTGTGCTTGAATGTGAATGTACCCAATCACATTTCTTGGTTGTATGTGAATGGATGTGTTTGTTCCCATTCACAAGGTAGTAAAGTGATTGGAAGTGTTTATCTCTAGTCACATGAGTTGGTAATTATGATTGGATGTGTGTGTCCCCAATCATAATTGTTGTGAGCAGATGTGTCTATCCCTGTTCATAACTTTGATGCTGGATAGATGTGTTTTTCCCTATCCAAACTTGATGTAATACATTGGGTAGATGTGTGAGTCCCTATCCTCAGTTCCATGGATAGATGTGTTTGTCCCTATCCTTGGATTCAAGTGCTAAGCGTAGTGAGGCTAGTTCCACTATTTATTGACATGAGTAGATGTGTATGTCCCTACTTATTGTTTAGTGAGTTACTATGTGTGGTCATCAAGTATTGCGATGTACTTTCACCCCATGTTCACACTAAGGGGGGTGTTGGAAATTAGTGTTCAAGTAGGTGTTAGTAATTATGTAAATGTAGAAAGGTGATTACTATTGTAATAGTGAAGTTTTTAATAAACAACTAACTAATATAGGTTTGATGGTTAGTTGTGTATAAATTGTTAAAATAACAATATAGTTAGTGGTTAGTTTGTTATACCTCTGAATTGTATTTTGGGATATTTGTTATAACACCTCCCTATTAAATAGGAGGTAGTTTGGCTATATATTATCCATGTATTTGAATGAAAATAATAAGAAGAAGCATCTTATTATCTTGTGTTTAACATTTTTCAGCTTCTCTTACTCTGCCCATATTTCTAATAATTTAGTGTTGTAATATTTTTTTCATATCCACATTAAGTTTAGGGACCTTTTAAATTAAATGGACTTAATTCTGCCTTTTTTTTGGTGTCATAAGGTGTACCTTTACACTTTCACATTAATCTATGGATTTATTAATTGATTGAGGTTAATTTTCCTTAATTGGCCCCTTTAATTTAAACCCAAGCCTAATTAAATGCAATTTTTGAGGGATAAAACTCAAAATTCATAAATTCCATTTCATCACACTTAACTTTGGAAGATGTGTCTCCTAGGTAAGTGACCTAGGACCCATTTTCCATAGGGCTAATGGGTCCTCACTTAGATCTAGGACCCTAATTTGGCATAATGTTTAACATTGACCAATGTGTGTCCTAATAAGTGGCCTAGGACCCACTTTCCCTATGTTGAATGAGTCCTCACTTAGACCTAGGACCCCCTTTGAAATATGTTTTTGGTGGTATTTTAATGATTTCAAATCTACAAATAAATTTTGACTTGTAATATTTGAATTTCAGGAATTAATCTTAAGATTTGTATAAATACAAGGTTATTTCACTTAGTTTCACCTAGAAACTCTATGAGAAAGTCCTAATAGCAAGTTTATGAGATCAAGAGAAATTCAAGAGAATTTTCAAGACATTCAAGTGTAGATTTATAAAAGACTATTGTAGCAATCAAGATTCCTATCATCATGTCAAAGATATATTGCATCATGCATGTTGTTTGAGTTAATATGGTGATGTAGTGTTCAAGATCTATTCAAGGATATCAAAGGCATTGTTTCAAGAAAAGTTTCATGATCAATATCTACATTCATTGAGGCCAGTTCATGTCATTTTGAAAATTTGTTATCCAAGGTTCAAATATGGTTTGGTGAGTTGTTACATAGTGTTGTTCATTCATCATTCCTTCTTTCATGTTTCATTTCATTTCAAGGTTTAATTACCAAAACAGGGTTTGACCAAGGCAAACCCACATTTACCTAAGAAACAACATTTTTATCTCTTTGATGTGTGAGTGCAAATTTTAGGTTCAAGATCCTTTAAATAGAAAAATTAAAGAAAGTTTCAAAGTTTTCAAAGTTGCAAGAAAATTTTTCAAATCATGGAAACTCTTCTACAAAATTTATTTCTAGTTGCCTGACAGTGAACATCTGGAATCTAGAAGTACAGACCTAGTGGAAGAGAACCCAAAAAGCATTTTTCATGAACCCTAGCCAAGACCCATTTTCCATAGGGCAAATGAGTCCTCAGTGAGCTTCGAAAGGTGAATTTTGGTGAAAGGTACATAGCATTTTCCCCTTTCTAGATATTCCTTTTGATTTAATTTTTCTTCTTCATTTGTATTTTTATAGCACACATTTTGAATGAAATAAGGGAAAATAGGTCATTTTGGTGAAGCCCCCTTTCATAACATTTCCTCCAAACCTATTTTTCTTTGTTTCACTTTGTATGAAGAATCTTTATATGCATTCCATAATGATTCTATATGGTTAAAATTTTTATATTATTGTAATGTCATTTTGGTTTTCTTGTAGTTTGTAAATCAATTCATAAAACATAGTAGTTTGCTCATGGTTTGGTATGGAGAATCTATATAAATATGACCCATAACGATCTCATCAATGGTGTCTTGGTCAAAACCATAACCATCATCATAGGGATTATATTTTTGGTGTCTTGGTAGAAGGTTTAGATTTAGTACAAATGGGATATTTAGGCTTGATTTAATAGTTTAATAATGGATTAAGGTTTGGGTTGGATTAATTGGGATAGGGAGATATGGACTAAGGTTATTATGGACTATTTTTATAATATTATTTTGAATCTTTCTTGATGAAAATATGTGATTTTTTAATGAATTATAAATGAAGTACGGTATTCTATATTTCTTATTTATTCATGTTGCATTATGAAAGACATATGTTGTTTATAGTACATGTATCTTATGAAAAACCACTAAATTCTTTGAATTATTAGAAAGCATTGTATCTTACATTTAACTATTTTGAATATATGGCTATCATGTTGCATGGTGTGCTTATGAACATGCAAAAATAAATCCAAAAGAATGGGTTTTTATATGTATTATTTTACCAAAATTTGTATTTCATGTCATTTTTTCTGATGCACTAATTTTAAAAGGAAAAATCAAATTGAAATATCCATCATTGCTAAAGGGAAAATCTAACTTTATTGAAAGGATAAATACCAAAATGAAACTATAGTTACTATGGATGTTAACAGATCAAGGAATCAAAGAGAAAAGGATGTTGCAACTTTAGAGACTAACGATAAAGGGATCAAATTTGGTGAAGTTTCCCAAGGAAACCAAATTTAATAGTAGCATAACATGAGTGAAAATGGTATGGAATTCATAAACCATTAAAGTGCAATATTGAAATAAATCAATAGATATAACATGTTATCCATCATAGCTCAACCATTATAAAGTTATTATGCATTTAAATATTAAGTTTCAAAGTAGGAAAATATGTACACAACAAAAAAATATGTTGAATCTCAATTTTTATATAAAACTGTAGAGTAATTGTGTATGTACATATATAAATTTGGCATATATGCTAAATTAAAGCAATATTTACAAAATGTGGCATATGCCATCTCATGGTCTATATACAATGTATATCTCAAATAGCCATGCAATGTCAAGAAAATATTAAACTTGTGGCAAATCATCAAAATGTAGTCTCTTCACACCACCTGATGGATGAGATGTTGCTTACACAAAAACAATTTGAAGCATAAAGTAGATTAATTAGCTCAATGGTAAATAACTTAGACTACTAAATAGAAACTTATCTACTATTTTGCATAACTTTCAAAGTAACATCAAATCACTATACTAAGCTATAAATTAAAGTCAAATTCAATTCTTCATTACTTCAAGCCTTTGTTTTTTGGCTGACATGTGTTCAAAAAATGATGGTCCCTTAGGACACTCAAGAGTCCTACCATATTGAAATGGTAGATGATTCGCATATGTGGATGGGGGAATACTCTATAAGAATAAAAATAAAATTGAAAAAATTAATATATAGTTGTTCACAAACAAATATAAACTAAACATATATCTACATATATATCTAGAAACTTTGATATATCTACTAGATATAAGAAAACCATATACCTAAATCGGTGATGCAATTGATATTGTTTGAGAAGAACTCGTCACGAATGTAGTAACATCAATGTCATGTACATTAAACATGGAAATAATGTAAGACTACAAATATATTTACATATAACTATAATATATTTGAAATTTGACATCTAAATCACTACAAGAAGTTGTATAAGTTCTAACTAAACTTTTGATTCAATTAAAATTTAGTTCAATTACCCTGACTATGACTCGTTCTACAATTGATTGTCTCTAAGGATGATTAGGTGTTTTAGTATATGAAATGGTAAAAGGTGTCACATCAGTCACATCTAGAGTACACTACAAAAGTAAAATAAGATCAAGATATAAATTACTATATATTTAATTAATCACAATTTAAATGATATGTGTACAATAAAAAAATTACATGTATAAAAAATTATACCATGTCTAGGCTAAATTCAATGGATGAAATAGTACCATGATGTACTTCTCTAATCTGATCCTCAGACATCAACTATTCATTCCCACTTAAATATAAATTAGTAATGTACTATTTGTTATAATATTTTAAATGAAATGCACTATGAAATAAATTTAAGTTTTACCTATATATAGTATTGTTGTTGTTTCTCCTCATCTCCAGCCATGGAAGGTGTTGTATCTATTTGTCCCTAACATGTCTCTACATATGTAGTACACACTACTACCTCATCTCCTCTAGGTGTCACATCATGCACCTCATACTTAGTTGTGTCTAGGGGAGGCTCAATAGTATCTCCCATAGGACCTAGACATATATG
Organism: Sequoia sempervirens; assembly: GCA_007258455.2. NCBI lineage: Eukaryota > Viridiplantae > Streptophyta > Pinopsida > Cupressales > Cupressaceae > Sequoia > Sequoia sempervirens. The sequence goes on along the minus strand of VDFB02169529.1, from coordinate 6,048 downwards.
GCTGCACATACTACACTAATGAGGCACACAAATATGTATAGATTATTATGCTCCACCAATATGAATGATGCAGAGCATCCGATTGGTGTAAGGGCAATCTTGCATCACCCAAAATAGTTAAATTTCAAGTTTCTCAGTTTTTAGATGTTTTACATTTTTGGATACCCTTTTCATCATAATGAAATTCCCAATTTACGGTTTTTATTTTTATTCCTGGGTTGAAAGATATTGCAGTTTTAGTTTCCCAGATTTCACCTAAAAATTTTTTGAGTTAGATTTGAGGCACTTAGATCCCAGATGGCCCCAAAACTTTCCAAAATTGGTGTAGCGGATTTTGAGCGTGTTATTGACTTGATACCTTTCCAATGGTTCAAACAGTTTGCGAATCGAGTCCCGGATCAAAGTTATGGCCCGGAAGTTGGCGCACTTTCTAGAAGATACAATTGCAAATGCTCTTTTGAAATTTGAACTTCATGTTGTAAATTTTTGGCGCCAAACCGCCTAAACTCAAATTTGAATGTTGTTTTGGCTCCAAACTAATGAGGAGCTCTATTTATGGGCGGGTTTCTAATTTTTGGGTAACTTTTTGGGGACAAGCTCGCATATTGCGAAAGGGTATTCTGTAGCTTTCTGTAACTTGCATGTGTTGTAGAACTTGGGGATTTGAGATCCTTCTGCATGTAAGAAGCTCCATTTTCTGAATAATAAAATTATTCTCTTGTTTGTGGGTTATTTTCTAAGTCTCGGGATGTGCCCTCATCAATGAACTAAACCACCAAGAGTATCTCTATCAGGTACCTAGGAAAACTGTGAGGATTGTGTAATCAAATGTCCAATAAAATAGTGTATGGATAAGAGTCTATGCATTATCACATCTCCAGCAATTTCTATATGGGATGCTCAAGGTGGGGAAGGAATGCGAAGAGGGGGAACATATGGACCTTGCATCTAACACATTTCCCCAAGTATATCTCGGGGCATTCCCATACCTACTCCCTAAAAATGCTTGAAATTAAAATAGTTGACATGTTTTCCTAAAGCAAACTCTGCATATAATATGTGGAGAAAATAAAGAGGGACATTCAAATTATTGTTGGGTGGTTAATCAAGCACCATCCACAAAAAATCCCAAAAAAAAAATTGATTCCCTCATCTATGCACCATTTTATGGAAAAATTTGGTTTACGTAAACCAACATGTCTAGTTTTTGCATTCACAAAATATTGGGCTAAATCAACTTTAGATTTTTTTATTTTTTTAATCTCATCTACCCCAAACCATTACCATATCCCAACATCTTCGCATTTCTCCACTATTTAAATGAAGTATGTTGCCTTGTGATGTCTTGCACATGACTTATTCTTGCATCTATATTAGGTGTTACTAAATACAAATGTTGGTGGTTATGGTATCTATCAGTAATGTTCTTCAATTTAGTCATATTTATCTCAATTAAATCATGAATTGAAGGAGGGTTTGTTGGAGGAGGGTTTGGTGGAGAGTTTTCTCTATCAATTTCTTCAATTTAAACCATGTTTAAAATTTAAAAATTTAAAAATTAACATAATTTTAAACTAATTACTAAAATCCATTAAAAAAACCTAATATATATGTTAAAAAAATAGATAAAATAATTAAAATCATAAAAACACAAACAAAATTGAACTTACCTCACTTGAATGATGTTAAAATTGAAGGGAAGTTTATAAATTTTGGTTTCGACGATAAAAATGGATATATGTTCACTTTGGATATTTGTTTCGTAAGCTCTACTCACAATGTTGTGGAACTCTGATAGTAAAAATGAATTAAAAAATTATTTATTTATACTTTTCCAAAACGGATATCCATTTTGGAGAGATTTTTTTATATTATAAAAACTCTCTAAAATGGATATTCATTTTGGATAGCATCTTTTTAAATATTTCATATATGTCAAGCTATTGATATTAATATTAATATCCCAATATTAATATTAATATTAATATTAATATATATATATATATATGATACTAATATATATTATATAATAATATTTATGATAATACTAATATATATATTTATTTATTTATATACTATAAGGGTCTAATATATGTTAATATTATAATATATATTAGTATCATAAATATTAATATATTAATATTATAATAAGTAACAATACAATAATATTGTATTAGTATATAATATATAACAAAATATTATATATTATATAATATATAACAATATATTATTATTATATAATATATAATAATATATTATAATTGTGAGTATGATCATAACCTAAGCTAAACATGATTAAACTACAAGAATTAACCAAGATCTAACTAGTTAAGTCAAGCTCCCAATAAAATTCTTGAAAACATTAAACTAAGAAGCCATTAAACATGAAATAAATTGAAATGCTTAAAGGAAACCTAGTTAAATGCATCAAACATCATCCCATTGGGGGATTGGTGTTGCATTGATGTGGAATATCAGCCCTTTCCCAATCCCTTGGATGAAACAAGCTTCAAGTTGGATGTCATTGATGGAAATTGATGAAAATGGATGCTAAATGATGAAATGCTAATGAAGAATGCTCTAAAATTCACTATAGTGTAGTTTCTCTAAATGAATTTTGATCCTTTTTCTCAAGAAATGGATGTTATTTATAGGAAAAATAGTTGAATCAATAGCCCGGATTGATTTGATTAATCAATGAATGAAAATGAAAGAGAGGAGTTAGCATGGATCAAGAATCCAATATATGGATGATATTGAAAGTTGACAAGGATTGACCAATTTAATCAATGGCTCAAATTGATTTAAAGAAGCACAAATCCTAAAATTTAGGAGGTTGTTACAAGATATTTCCATTTATGAGGGAATTGAAATGGAGGAATATCCCCATGGAATATTCCTTTGCAAGTGGGAGGATGAAAGAAATTAGTTAATTAAATAATTAAAACATTATTTAATTGTGCATGATAGATGAATTTAGGGATTTAATTAAAAAATTAACTCATTTAATTAATTAAAAAATGGGAATTAATGGAATTCAATTAAATAATTAAGATTATTTAATCAAATGAGAGGACTTAATGAATTTAATTAAATAATTTGCATTATCTAATTAAATAGTATAAAAATTAGCATGAAAGCGGATGAATTAACCTAATAATGTTGATTATTCGATTAATAGAAGAAAATCAAATGAGAGGACTTAACGAATTTAATTAAATAATTCACATTATCTAATTAAATAGTATAAAAATTAGCATGAAAGCGGATGAATTAACCTAATAATGTTGATTATTCGATTAATAGAAGAAAATGATGAACTTAATCAAAAAATTAGGTTTATTTAATTAAATAGTCAAAAAGGGGTGAATTAGGATGAAAATGGTGTTAATAATAAAATTTAAATGTGCAATATCAATCAGGATGATTTTTAGTGTCTACATTTTATGCCTCTTTGAAGTGAGGTACCTATTACATTCGTTCAAAGACTGATGCTATTCAAATCAATGCTACCACTTAGATCAAAAATTTAAAAATTCATGATTTTTCAGATGCCCCACTATTGCCCCAATAGAAGGAATTATGTTGGTACATTGCCCCCTCGAGAGATTGAGGGAAAATTTTAATTATTAGGTTGAGATCGTGACAAAGATTTAACTAGGTTCAACTATAGAAAATAAGCTCCAAGACACGAAAACAAACTCAAGACACTAAAAAATGCCTCAAATAGGTTGATAGGCTCAAATTTTGATTAAAAGGATTAAAAATCCCATTTCCACTGTCTAATTAGGTTAAAAAAACCCTAATTTTTAAGCTTAAATAGGAGGTGAGGGGTCACTTTCAATTCATTTGCACACTTGAATTTAGAGAATTTTTGTTGATTTTTCTCTGACACCTTGATGCAATGGTTGATCTTGCACTCCCCCAGCACCTCACAAACAAGGTTTGAGAGTTCCAGTGGCCTGCCAACGCAGGACCCCCAGTACACACTTTGAAACTTTTTGCGTTTTTGCATTTTTTTACACTTTTATTTTGAGTTGAAGTAGTTCAGACAATTGTGCCACAATATTGTGAAGCCTTTATCACGATTAGCAGTGCAATTACATTGTTATGAAACATTTTTCATAATGTGTCATTATGTTAATTTTTCTATAGGGTCATAGTTGTAGGATAGCGATGCTATTGTAAAAGAGGTGTGTAATAGGGTTTTCGAGTCCAGCGACGTAATTGTAGAATTGTAATACACCTATAAAATTGGATTGCAATGAGGTATTTTTCCTTAGCAATGCATTTAAATGTAGCTACCTAATTGTCAAATTGCAGCGCAATTGTCAATTACCAGACCAACTTGCAATTGTAAAATAGACACACAATTTCAAATTTAGGGTTTTAAACTCATAATTTTGTCATTTTTTAGCAAATTTGATGATGTTTTCTTTGTGTATGAAAGAGACCATTCAACCGTTCATGTCTCATGAGCATAGACCCAACATTATTTCTCGTGTTCGCCATTTTGGAGATGATGAGAACTTCTTTCTTAGTGTGATCGGCTTGGGATTTGTTGCTCACATGCCAGAGATTCAAACCCATTTGGCTATGCTGACAGCTTTGGTGGAGCATTGGCATAGTGAGACATCTTTGTTCCATCTTCCCACCAGAGAGGCGACCATTACCTTAGAGGACGTGTGGTGCATCTTGCAAGTTAGCATCCATGGGGAGAGGGTTGTTTATGATATTGACGTCAGGATGGATGCTATCTATGATGTTATCAAGGTAGTTTTCATGTTGGTAGATATCCATTAGATTGACCTTCTATAGTACTGAGGACAAGTACCAAATTTGACATTGGTTATAGGAGCATTGATTTCTAGAGTGCTTGTACTGGATCGATGAGGCAGAGGGTTCAACTTTGATTGGGGAATAGTTTAGGATGGTATGGTACATAGGATGACTCTCTATGCTTAGGTCCTTGTTATTCTTGCATCCTTATACCATGATATGCATCAGGTTGTCTACTTGCAAGGGTGGAGTCTAGCGACAGGGGTTACATTGCTACACATTTGAGTTTGGGAGCACATCATTGTGGTCAAACCTATCATCACACTAGTTGATATTGATGTGGATCAACTAGTTGTTTATCGATATCAAGACATCACCACCCTACAACACACAAGCACATAAGGATAGCATATAATTTGAGATGGGTGATTGACAATATGAGTATGTTCAGATGAAGGCCTTGGATCTAGGTTTATCCTTGGTATGATGACCAGGATCAATTGTTTTATGTCTGACAGGCCTAGTACATACTTGGAAATGAGCACCACATGGTTGAGAGATACTTACCTGATCAAGTGGTTAGGTAGTTCAAGGAGGTACAGGATGTAGTCCCCCTACATACATGGCCATTTATGCATGGACCACCAAAGAGATAGTTTGGGGATAGTAGACTCCTCCTCAAGTGGTCATCAATAATTTTAGAGTGCTTGTCCCACGGTCGTGGGTATATGTTGGTGGTCCTTATGATGTAGGAACCACACCTACCTATTATGTATGGTTTCTATAACATTCCCCAGTATGATTGATAGATCCATTAAGGGGATAGGTTCTAGGTAGAGGTAGAGGATAGAGATAGGGAAGAGCACAACAACCCCCCCATGATGGGAATGATGGACAAGTTCCTAGTGTGATGGGTACCGCTAGATAGGATCAAGTTGATGGGCATCAACCCCGTGTGGGATAGGGAAGGATAGCCCCTTGATTCCACCTCCTTACAATGCTAACCACCACCACACCACACCAGCAACAACAATAGTAGACACAGGGTCTCAATCCTCAAGATGCACAAATTCAAGTGCTAACTATGAAGAGGTACAAGCTTAGACAGGAGTGTGACCATGTACACCAGTAGGTATAGCATCTAATTGGGGAGCATGACCATGAGCGTCAGCAAGTACAATAGTTGATTATCGAATTAGCTCATGAGATAGGGCATAGACAACAGCTAGAGGTTGTTACAATGCACGCATAAGGACAGGTCATGTCAAC
>VDFB02169528.1:11809-37073 GCA_007258455.2 Sequoia sempervirens | reverse complement strand
TCTATTTAAAAGCCACGGTCATGAATATATTAAATGTCACATGCAAAAACCTAGTAGCTAGAGTAATGAATATAGTGCCAAAGAGGATAGTGTCTTGGGGCAGATTTAGGAGATCTCCACATTATCTAATTACAGGGAAATACATCATTTATTTATTTATTTAATTAAAAGAAATCATTCTAAACCATATATAGGATACATTGATACTTCAAAAGCCTTTGAAGGAATTTAAGATTATGCAAATATATTTCAAGTAAATACCTAGATTATAAATAGTAGTGGTAACAGTGGATTTGTTTGAGCTTGAGTAGGGAATGAGATAGCGACAATGAATCTATGCCTCCGCTTTCCACACACATCTCCTCACCATTCTGTGTTTTCTTTACTGGAAACACTTCTCCATTTTGGTAGTCTATTCTTGAAAATAATGTTTTGATGAAGGTTTTAGAGTATGTTTATTAAAATGAAAACTCCATTCTGGTGGTCTATGCCTAAAAATAAGATGATAGGGTAGGGTTGGATGGAACACTCACTGTCCCATGCTCTGGGTCCTTATTCTCAAGAACTCCTAAGTGACTCTCCCACCTTAACCTTTAGGTCCTATCTTAGGTATAGGTACCCCTGGTCCTACTGGCCAACCCCACTATCATCATTCTTTCATTCCACCAAGCCAATATTGGTACCTTGCCACTATCTCACCCTTGACCCTTACTCTTCCCTAAAGGCCAATTACCCTCAACATTCAGTTAGGTTCTTGTAGGGGTGTAAAGTTGTAGTAAAAAGCTTCATAGCAACCTATTAGGGTTCTTGTTCAATCACTAGAATCCAATTCTCCATCGCTTCCACCAAACCCTCTCCTAGGGTTAGAAAAGGCTACAAGCCCTAGAGCCCCAATTAGGCCTCCTAACCCGAGAAAAATGGAGAGTGTGCCCAAATTTTCCAAATGACCCTGAATCTTTTCTTGGAATTCATGATACCCTTGCCCACACCTTGAATATTTTTGGGGTTTGGAGCCTCCACTGTCTGTACACTGCTCCAACCCTTAACTTAGCAATTTTAGGCTTGTTTTAAGCTAGTTTCTGACCTCCTTGGGAACAGTCAGTTTGTTTTCCACCTCCCAGTCTATGTTAAACCTCATTCCTATTACCAAGCCTCTACAAGGAAATCCACATCCTCTCCACACCGTGGTTCACCAGGAGATTTGCACCCCTACAACCTTAGTGCTCTGCACTCTTTGACTGTCCTAACCGGGCACTACCAAGCTTGCCTAGGAATAGTCTTTTGCCATGGTTTTCTAACTCCTAAGAACTCCTACCTCTACCTTATGTACAAACATGGAGCTTAGCCACATTCCCAACAAGCTCATACTTTAGGTACAGTGGAAATGTAAACTAAAACCCCATTTTTCACAGTTTACCAGTCAAAACTGTAATTGAAGAAAGAATAAAGTAGTTACAAGAAAAATTGGAAGCTAGTAACCTACTATCTACTGTTCCAAACAATGCTTCAAAGAAAATTTCACTACATCCTAATCTATACCAGATGCCATGTTCAATCCATTAACCCACTAATTCAAAAGTAGGAACAAAAACAGGAAATGCACACTCAAACTATCATTGTTTTCTTGATTTCAAACTAATTACAAACTTAAATGATTCCAACCTCACTTCCAAGTTGAGGTCCACCTTTTAAAGGTTCACAAAGTGGTTGCTTCTACCCTTGGTCAGACATAACCACCACAATAGGCCAAAATTGCACAAATGCAACATTTTGGGCTTTATTTCCAACTCCTAGTGAATCCTAATGAAAACAAGTTGTGAAAGTCATCCTTTCTACCATGAGCTACTGATCCACCTTCCTCCTAACATGTTCTAACACCTCTAACTCAAACTAAGTGTTCAACATGACCTTAAAACATTAAAACCACAAAAAAAATTCCTAGGCTCACAAATTTGCCTAGTGCTACCTCATGCTTCCTAGGTGCTCCTACACCATTCTCCCCCTCTCTACCAAACACTAAGGAATGGAAGGAGAGACCAATGACAGGTCAATACCAAAATTCTTGAACTGATCTTCTTGTACCCATGTGGCTTCTAATTCATGCTTGTTCTTCCACTTGATTAGGTGCTCCATGTACACCTTATGTCTTGTAGCCTTCTTCACTTTTGACTCCAAGATCTTCTCTGCCTGAGGCTTGTCTTGATTAGGTAAGGATACATTGCTGATGTCCTTGAAGATCTCCTTACTATTCTGATCAACATCATTGACTGTCCCCTTATACTTGATTAAATCAGCTACATTGAACACTAGAGAGATCGCTAGATTGGTAGGTAACTCCACCTTGTATGCATTCTTACCATACTTGGCTAATATCTTGCATGGTCCTACTCTTTTCATTTGTAACTTGGTTGACATTCCCTTCTACAACCTTGACTTGTTAAGTTGGACCATGAAATAGTCTCCTACTACAAATTGCACATCCTTCCTTGTCAAATCTACCTTCTCGTTCAACTTTTGTGTAGCCTCAGTGACTGTCTTCTTCACCTACTCCTGAATCTCTTTCATGGTCTGACTGAAGTCCTCTGCATGTCCACTTCTTTGTTCCATAGCTCCAAGATCTCTAAGCTCACATATGCCTCTTGGGTGCATCCCATACACAACTTCAAAAGGACTTTTCCTTGTGGTCTAGTTCACACTATCATTGTAAGCATACTCAGCTTGTGAGATAACCATATCCCATGTATATCCATAATCCTTAGTTAGGAACCTTAGAAGGTTACCTAGCACCCTGTTAACCACCTATGTTTGACCATTGGTCTGAGGATGGTAAGCTAATCCAAATGATAGGTTGGTACCCAATCTACTCCATAGAGTCTTCCAAAAATGACTCATGAACTTCACATCCCTGTCTGAAACAATACTTAAAGGTAGTCCATGGATCCTTACAACTTCCTTGAAGAAGAGATGAGTTATGTAGCTTGCATCATGAGTAGTTTTGCAGGGAATAAATGAATCATTTTGCTAAATTTGTCCACTACTACATAGACACTATCAAAACCAGTCTTGGTCTTAGGAAGGCCTACCACAAAATCCATGCTTACACACTCCCATGGTCTATTAGGAATGGGTAGGGTTTGATATAGACCAGCATTACTAGCTCATACCTTAGCTTTCATACACACAACACATTGTTCCACATACTTCCTAACATCTCTTGCCAACTTAGGCCAGTAATAGAATCTTTGCACTAGTTCTAAAGTCTTGTTGATGCCAAAATGTCCACTAAGACTTCCAATATGCTTTTCCTGAATGAGATTTTCCCTCATTGACCCTCTTGGAACACATAACTGATTTCCTTTAAACAATAACCCACTTTGCAATGTATACTCTGAGTATTGGCTATGGAAATGGTTCTCAAAGTTAGAACATACCTTATAGACCTCTGAAAAGTCTTCATCTTCCCCATAGAGATCTTTAAAACTGCCAATCCTTATGCTCTTCACTTGTATCTCTTGCACTGTCAACAACCTCCTACTCAATGAATCTGCTACTTTGTTTAGCTATCCCTTCTTGTGCTTGATGGTGAAAGTAAAAGCTTGGATGTATTCCATCCATTTCAAATGCCTATTACTCAATTTCTCTTGAGTGTTGATATAGCTAAGTGCCTAATTGTTAGTCAAAACTACAAACTCCTTGGGTAGAAGGTAATGCCTCCACTTCCTAAGTGACTAAACCAAAGCATAAAGTTCTAAGTCATAGGTTGAATACTTCTTTGCTTCATTGAGCTTCTCACTAAATAAGGCTATAGGCCTGCCCTCTTGACTTAGCACCTCTCCTACTGCCACTCCACTTGCATCACATTCAACAGTGAACTTGTCAAAGCTAGGTAACAAGAGAATAGGTTGAGTTGCCACTTCTTGTTTCAATTTCTCAAACCATTTCTCAGCTTCTTGAGTCCACACAAACTTAGTTTTTAAACCACCCTTGATTGTATCTAGGACTGGTGTACATATGCCACTAAATTTTCTTATAAACTTCCTATAAAACTGAGCCAATCCGTGAAAACTTCTTACCTCTATCCCTATGGTTGGTGTAGGCTAGTTTAGGATGGCTTCCACCTTGCTTGGATCCATCTTCAATGATCCTTTGGATACTACAAACCCCAAATATACAAGCTCTTGCTTGAACTCACACTTCTCTAGATTGATTGCCAACTTCTCCTCTTGCAATCTTCTAAGAACCATCTCCACATGCTTTAGGTGTTCTTCTACTATCTTGCTAAAGATGAGTATATCATCAAGATACACTACCACAAATATCCCTGTAAAGTCTTTAAGTACTTAATTCATGAGCCTCATGAATGTGCTAGGGGCATTAGAGAGGCCAAATGGCATAACTCTCCACTCATATAACCCACCATTTGTCTTAAAAGTTGTCTTCCACTCATCTCCATCCTTGATTTTGATCTGATGTTATCCACTCTTAAGATCCAACTTGGTGAAGTACTGAGCTCCTCCAAGACAATCCATCAAGTCCTCAATTCTAGGAATAGGAAACCTATACCTGATTATGATTCTATTTATTGCTCTAGAATCAGTGCATAATCTCCACTTACCACCTTTCTTGGTTGCTAAGACTACTGGTACTGCACATGGGTTGATGCTCTTTTGAATCAATCCTTGATCCAACAACTCTTGCACTTGCCTAGCTACCTCTAGATTCTGATCTGGTGTAAGCTTATATGCTGCTTTTTTAGGCAATGAGGCTCCAGATATGAAGTCAATTTGATGACTTATGGCTCTCTTTGGTGGTAGAGTTGCAGGTGCACCATTACTTACAATGTCCTTGAACTGATCCAACAACTTTAGGACTGCTCCAGGTATGTCTGTCTTTTCAGCCTTGTCTTCTTCTTTAGGTTGTAACATAACCACATATCCTTCACCCCCTTGATGTAGGTTGTTAAGGAACTCCTTCCCACTACTCAACATGATGCTTGGTGTCTTTGATTGTCCCTCTTCTTCTTCTGACAGTGACTACAACTTGAAAGTCTTCCCATCCTTCTTGAATGATATGGTGTTCTCCTTCCCATCATATATGGCACCTATGTCATATTGCCATGGTTTCCCAATAGTAGATGGAAGGCATCCATGGGTAACACATCACAAACTAACTTGTCCTTGTACCCTCCAATGGAAAACTCCACCATCACTTGCTCATTCACTAAAACACTTTGCCCTTTGTTTAGCCATGTGACCTTGTAGGGGTTAGTGTGGGGTACCTTCTCCAATTTTAGTTTCATTACTACCTCCTCTGAGATAATATTGTCTGTTGAACCTAAATCTACTATGACCTTGCATACTTTACCAAGTATCTTGCACCTTACTCTAAATAGAGCTCTCCTTTGTTTTGGTTCTTCCTTGACTGGTTGTCTAATCAAAACTCTACTGAACATCAGATTCTCCCCTACTTCTGATTCAATGTGACTGACCTTAGATGACTTAGGACTCATGGCGTCCTCTTGTGCATAATCCACTCTCTTCTCATTGCTTGATGAAGATGCTTTCTCCCAGCACCTATAAGATGGATGTCCAACTTGACCACAATGGTAGCATTTCATGTTTGCAAAGTATGAATTACTCCTGCCTAATCCTCTTCCTCTATTTGAACCTCCTTGAGGTACTCTACCTCTATTATACCCTCCTCTAGAAGGTGTTTCATTGCCATGATCTATGGATTTAAACTCTCCTTGGTTTCTTTGGTCATTGCCTCTACCTTGGTAGCCACCTCGCTGTCCTCTTTGATCTCTTTGATCTCTGCCTTTGTCTCTGCCCTTAGAAGCATGGTCTTGCTTCCTCTTGTTTCTTTCCTCAATCTTGATAGCTAATTGGTAACATTCATGTACTATCTTAGGACTTAAAAGAGCCATCACCTCTTGAATGTTCCACTTCAAGCCGTTAAGATATCTAGCCACCTTGAGACTCTCATCCTCTGTCACATTAGACCTCATACAAAGTTTTTGAAACTCCTCTATGTAGGTATTCACATCTTGGTCTTTCTATCATAGGCTTTGTCTCTTCTTGTGTAACTGAATCTCATAATCATCTGGCATGTATGCTTCCCTCACTTTTGCAACCATTCCTTTCCAAGTTGAAATAGGTTGCTTTCCTTCCTTTTCCCTCTCTGTCTAAATGAATTTCCACCATGTCAAGGTAGAACCTCTTAGTCTTGATTTGGCCACCTTTACGTTTTGTGCTTCAGTGACTCCATCACATTCAAAATGGTTGTCCATTCCCTCTATCTAGTCAATAACTAGATTAGCTTCCATTTTCCCACTAAACAGTGGTATGCCTTCAAGTGCTTTTCCACTCAAAGCCTTCAATGCCTTCAAGAAAGGATCTTCTTTCAAAATAGGGTCAGTTTCAAGGATCTTGTCTTCCTCTACAACCTCTTCTTTCTTTGGTACCCTTCCTTCTACCTACACATCATTCGATGCTTGCTCAAGTTGTTCTATCCTTTCCCTCAATAACTTGTTGTCTTCCTCCTGTCCTTCAAGCATCTTGGCCAATTGTGCATTTGTCACCATAATGGTAGAATCACTAGACTCAACCTCTAACATATATTATTCTATCCCAAATCTTTAACTTGCTCTGATACCAATCTGATAGGGTAGGTTTGGATGGAACACTCACTGTCCCATGCTGTGGGTCCTTATTCTCAAGAACTCCTAAGTGACTCTCCCACCTTAACCTTTAGGTCCTATCTTAGGTATTGGTACCCCTGGGCCTACTGGCAAACCCCACTATCATCGTTCTTTCATTCCACCAAGCCAATCTTGGTACCTTGCCACTATCTCACCCTTGACCCTTACTCTTCCCTAAAGGCCAATTACCCTCAACATTCAGTTAGGTTCTTGCAGGGGTGTAAATTTGTAGTAAAAAGCTTCATAGCAACCTATTAGGGTTCTTTTTCAATCACTAGACTCCAATTCTCCATCGCTTCCACCAAACCCTCTCCTAGGGTTAGAAAAGGCTACAAGCCCTAAAGCCCCAATTAGGCCTCCTGACCTGAGAAAAATGGAGAGTGTGCCCAAATTTTCCAAATGACCCTAAATCTTTTCTTGGAATTTTTGGTACCCTTGCCCACACCTTAAATATTTTTTGGGTTTGGAGCCTCCACTGTCCGTACGCTGCTCCAACCCTTAACTTAGCAATTTTAGGCTTGTTTTAAGCCAGTTTTTGACCTCCTTGGGAGCAATCAGTTTGTTTACCACCTCCTGGTCTATGTTAAACATCCTTCCTATTACCAAGCCTCTGCAAGGCAATCCACATCCTCTCCACACCATGGTTCACCAGGAGATTGGCACCCCTGCAACCTTAGTGCTCTGCACTCTTTGACTATCCTAACTAGGCACTACCAAGCTTGCCTAGGAACAGTCTTTTGCCATGTTTTTCTGACTCCTAAGAACTCCTACCTCTAACTTATGTACAAACATGGAGCTTAGCCACATTCCCAACAAGCACGTACTTTAGGTACAGTGGAAATGTAAACTAAAACCTCATTTTTCATAGTTTACCAATCAAAACTACAATTGAAGAAAGAACAAAGTATTTACATGAAAACTTGGAAGTGAGTAACCTACTATCTACTATTCCAAAAAATTCTTCAAAGAAAATGTCACTACATCCTAATCTGTACTAGATGCCATGTTCAATCCATTAACCTACTAATTCAAAAACAAGAACAAAAACAAGAAATGCCCACTCAAACTATCATTGTTTTCTTGATTTCAAACTAATTACAAACTCAAATGATTCCAACCTCACTTCCAAGTTGAGGTCCACCTTTTAAAGGTTTACAAAGTGGTTGCTTCTCCCCTTTGTCGGACATAACCACCACAATAGGCCAAAATTGCACAAATGCAACATTTTGGGCTTTATTTCCAACTCCTAGTGAATCCTGGTGAAAACAAGTTGTGAAACTCATCCTTTCTACCATGAGCTACTGATCCACCTTCCTCCTAACATGTTATAACACCTCTAACTCAAACTAAGTGGTCAACATGACCTTAAAACATTAAAACCACAAAATTTCTTCCTAGGATCACAAATTTTCCTAGTGCTACCTCATGCTTCCTAGGTGCTCCTACACCATAAGATTTTGACAAAAAGTTTTAGGGTATGTTTATTAAAGTTTTAGAGTATTTTTGTGGGCTATATTCTTGATTCCTTAACAGATTTATTCAAATGGATTGTGACTAAACAAATAACTAACTATTTAGTCATTTTTATTTGTGTGACTAAATAATTTTTAATCAACGACCAAGCTAGTAATTTATTTACTCATTTATAGCTAAGTTGCAAAAAATGAGTAGAATTTAGTCATTTTTAGTTGTTGTGACTAAAATTTTTAGTCACCTAATCATTTATTTTCCAAACTCTACTAGTGTGTGCTTCCTTGTGAGATTAGGGCTCTCTCAATGTTGAAGGCCCTAGGGATAAGCTTGTCAAAAGAAGTGACACATTGCATCTTTAACTAAAAGGATAAATCCATATAGACATTATCAATGATGATTCTGACTTGTTGCTCCTTAGGAATGGGTCACTTGCTCTTACTAGCTTGCTACCTTCATCATTGTAGGAAGTTTGTGATCAAGTTCAATATTCTGATTTTAGGAGTCTAACGCTTGGAAATCATAGTAAAATCAAAATTTAATAAGTTTTGGAATTAGCATTTTAAAATATTTTTTGGGGTCATTAACTTCATACTATCTTCTCTTTTGCAGGGGTGGTTGCATGCCAAATTTTTTTGGTGTAAAATATTGAAATTGTTAGATTTTTGTTACGCAATATGAATACAAATAATTTGAGTGTGAGTTTGATATTTTTGAAGATCTAAATAGTCAAGCTTGGTAAAAAGAAAAATCATGTCGGATAATATTAATTAGAAACAAAGTGAAAGGGCACTTGATGAATTGTGGGCTAGATTGAAAAGAAAGGTTGATGGGAAATCTTATTGTCCTTGCAATAATTGCAAGGGCTTAAAGACAAGATGACTTTTAATCACAATAGTTGAAAAACATTGTAGGAAACATGGTCACGTTGAAGGGGGGAATGATTATCGTCCATTGGTAAGTTGTTCATTATATGTGTTTATATTGATTGAATTTGTAAATGTTTATATCATTTTAACATTTTATATATATATATATAATCACTTGATCATGATATATGGTTTATTTGTGTTTATCACTATTATAAAGGTGGGGCGCCCTAAGGCACATGATATGGATTATCACTACCTAGAGAATGTGTTTTTGTAAGAGGAAAAAAAAGGAGTTGTGAATATCGAAGATGAAGTTAATGATCCTATGGAAGAAGATGATCATGCACTAGAAAACACAGTTGAATATGATGGTACAGATACATTGATCCATGGCACATTTAGTGACAGAGCTGATCATGATGATCAAGATGACTTTGATGATGTTCATGATTTACCTGTACTTGACAAGGCATCGAGCCTTATGAAGGCTCCCAAACAACTCTTCTCTTTGTTGTATTGTTGCTATTGAACTTGAAGGTTATGAATGGTTTATCAAACATAGAAATCTCACAGATGTTAAGGTATGTCATATATGTCATCTTTTTTCATCTATTTTAATTGTTGTTAGTTCATCAATAGTAAATAAATGATGAAATATGTACCATTAATATTCTTTATATTAAAAAATTATTTTTTGTTGTAGATTGATTGGTGAATTTTTGTTACCACCATCAAATATTTTACCTCACTCATACCAAGATTTATCTGGCATTATGAAAGATATCAGAATGGAGTATCAAGCAATAGATGCATGTCCCAATGATTATATTATATATCATAAACAACATGAATTTGCAACAGAATGCCCAAAATTTCATATCAATAGATATCGAACAAATCAACTAACAAAAAAAGTGCCTTGCAAGGTTCTTCATTATATTCCCATTATTCCACGTATGCAACGATTATTTAGGTGAGCAACTTAGCACAATTTATGGATTACCATACATAGAATAGAAGTGGGTGCATTTGGGGCCTGGAACAGGGGACGGGAGGAAGCTGGAAGACTTTGTTGAACACATGGGAGGTAAAAGAACAGTGTATAAAATTTACTCCATGGGACAAACGAGATTTTGGGCTACGTAATTTTCTTTAGCATTAGTAGCATCTCATTTGTCTTATTTGTTGCATAATTACTTATATTTTTTTCATTCAATAGTCATGTACATTAATTTATATATATTGCAGTAAAATGGTTATAATAATTATGTAATGTTTATGTTCATTCAACTAGGTAAGTACCAAGTTAAAGATATGAATGTATATATATTGATCTTCTTATCAAAAAGTTACTAAAGTTATGGAATGGAGTCACTATGTATGACGTCTCTAGACCAATAGGACAAAGACAATTTCAATTCCATGCAATGCTTGTATGGACAATTCATGATGCCCCAGGGCTAACACATTTTTGCGGTATGTTATAACATTGACTATGCTTTAACAATATTTAATTTTATAGAGTAGATATCATGCATGTTTTTAAAATAATCTATTCATTATATATAATTATAAAAATTGACATATTTAATCCAATTATATATGATCTTACAGGTCTTCAAACAAAGGGAAAATTTGCATGTCTAATTTGTGGTCCAAAGATGAAATTTCATCGTTCAACAAGTTTAGGAAAGCAGGTGTTTGATGAGTATAGTCACTTCCTCCATAGAAATCATAAGTATCGAACTACTGAAAAACATCTTTTCAATGGGAAAGAGGAGACTACATCAAAACCACGAAGAATGTCACCTCGCCTATGGAAGTTGGAATATAATAGAATTAATCATCAAGGTTATACATCGAGATCAAATTTTTATCTATCATATATGATATGTTTTGAATTTATATTTTTTATATTGTTGTTTTACTCGTATTTATGGTAATTGATGACAATGATTGCGTTGTTAATTTGTTTAACTTATATGCTTCATGAAGGTCGTGAGGCATTAATAATTTCAGAAGCTTCCATAGGAATTTGAAAAGTTATCAGATAATAATTTAGTAGGATTACCTTACTATGGCTGACTACAAATTGTGCATTTTGTTTGATACAATGCATGCTCGAAAAAAATATGACGTTATAGAAATATTGGATGGAAGGCATAATGAAAATATTATAAAATTTGTGGCTGACATTCAAGGAAAGAAATCATGCAATGAAAATGTCATTCAATTAAATAGCGATGGAAACCAAATTAATATAAGTGCCCTTCCTTGGTTATTAACAGGGTAGCAAAGCAATGCTATAAAAGAAGTCATACGAAAAATTCGATTTCCCACAAGATTTGTTGTGAACATAAACAATATGATAACAAAGAAAGGTGAATTTGGGTTAGGGATGAAAACACATGATTGGCATACCTTCATTAAGGTAATTATTCTAGTATAGTATATACACTTGTATAATGCATGTACTTTTCAGTGTATTATGTTTACTACTTTTGGAAAAATAATGAAAAGATCATTTTATAATTGTTGCAGTACGTTCTACCTCTATCTCTCCTAGACAACTTCAACAATAATGTCAAGCAATTTATATATGATCTTGGAAAATACATGAGGTAAATAGCGATATTTGTTCAATTTGTTGTATACATCTTATAATTTCCATTTGTTTTACTTGTTATGTAATATAATATATTTTTTTTTTAAATCTCATTAATATATTTACACCTTGAATCACTTGTAGATGGCCGTCATCTAAAGAAATCCATAAAGAAGATATAAATTATTGAAAAAGAAAAATTCCTCGTCTAATGTGTGAAATGTAAAAGTGTCTACCTTCAACATTTTTCAATGCACAAGAACACTACCTCATACACCAAGTTGAGGAGATTGAATTGTGTGGACCTATACACACAAGGTCAATGTGGATGGTTGAGAGGCACTTGAAATTTTTGAAGGATTTGGTTAGATAAAGAGCACATCCTAAGGGTTCTATGGTGGAGGGATATATGGTATACTAGACCATGGTGTACATTAGTGAATATCTTCCTAAGTTTGCAGCAAAGTTCCATGTAGATTGTGTTTGGGATCCCAACTCCATTAACAAATTAGAAGGGGAGTACCTGATGGCGAAAAGTAGATAGAGGAAAGTGAGAGGTAATTATAAGATGGTCATGGAGATTAATTGGAATAAATTTTA
Organism: Sequoia sempervirens; assembly: GCA_007258455.2. Lineage (NCBI taxonomy): Eukaryota > Viridiplantae > Streptophyta > Pinopsida > Cupressales > Cupressaceae > Sequoia > Sequoia sempervirens. Next base: position 24,826 of record VDFB02169528.1, on the reverse strand, counting down.
CATATGGTTTTTATGTATATTCCACTTATTTAATTTTTAATCTTCAATATACATCAATTATAAATTAAGGTCGTATACTGTGGTATTTAACTAATTATACGTCATTTGTAAATTTCAAATTTTTTTGATACAGTTGGTCGAGAGTGGGATGCACTACATTATTATGTTGCAAACAATCTTGATTGGATGATGGTATGGATTGAACGATGTCAACAATTTGGTCATGCATTAACATGGAAAGGTGTGGCTTCATTGGTTAAAGAAGCTCATCGTAATGGAGATTCCAATGTTACACAAAGGGAAATTGATTTAGCATATGGTTTAAGAGATAAACAGGTATGTATAAATATATTAATCACCCAAATTATTTAATTATTTTCAATTATATTGATGTATATATATGTTGAGATTGTTTTCTTTGCATACATTCGGCCAAGAATAAATATGTTTATCAACTAACGATATTGCAATAATTTTTACATGTTTGACATATTGCATATGAAACACCACAAGGCTATGTGGTACAATGGTCATAAATTTTGAATCAAAATGTTGGATGACATGAAGAAAACTTGTGATTCTGTAATAACTGCAGTCTTTCAGGTGACTAATGTTTCATCTAGAAGCAACATACATCCAAAAGTCTCAAAAAATTGATACAATCATATTTTGGATGATATACTTGAGTGTGACTTTAAGTCCTTTAGATTAATTATGTTTGTTGTCCTATGGTACAGGCTACGATTGAATGAAAATAATCCCGAGAGAACTGTTATTGAACATGATAATGGATTTACCATGGTTAATACAAGGTTGATCAAGCAAGCTGGAAATGAGCCTTGTGTTCTTCCAAGCTAATGTGAGTAGGTATTTTACTCAGAGGTTCCAGGTAAATCGAGTTGGTCATTTGTTGTTATACATGATCCAATAGGAATTCTAGTAAAGTATAATATGGTGGAAGAAGAAGATACCGAAGAACTAGAAGATGATGTAGATGATGATCAAGATCAACAGTTAGTTGATGATGTCCCTGACAAAGATGTCGAAGAGGAGGAAATAGATCATGATGATGTAGGACTTAATGTTCATGAAGATGATATCCATGTGGATGATGACATTATCAAAATTGATATTGATGATGATGGTGATTATATGACCAATCCTTACAATGTCGAATCTGGATCGGATGATACAGACAAAGAGTTGGATGCAAAAGAAGATCAATGACATTGAAATGTATGAGTTATGCGATTATATTATCTATTTGATATTAATTTCTTGATAGAATTATATTTGACTTATGTGGTTACATAATTAATTCATGATGTTTTTAATTTTTATGCCATTACATAATTAATTTAATGATGTACTTTTTAATGTTTGAAAGGTCAAAAAATGAAAACATTTCAATAGTGATGTTAACAACCTTGAAATTAGTGTATTTTATATTTCATGTGATCATAAAAGATTAAAAGTCAGTTGTAGAGGTGGTTGTTCAATGGTTGATGTGTAAAGGAATTTAAAAGGCATAAAGTGATCATTGTAATGGTTGTTGATGGTTGAGGATTTAAAATACAAGCTCTTGACATTTGAAAATCTATTTTTTTCTTCAAAATTTCTGTATTTTTCCTATTATGCAGCATGTATGGTCACATGCAACCATATTTTGATCTGAAATCAATTCCAGGTCATGAAGATATGTGTTAGCTTTGATTTGAATCTAACTTGAGGGCTTAAGGCATTGATTTGAGTTAGAAAGCTTCATTTCTTTGCATACAGCTCGATTACCCTATTTTTGAGGGTTTTGTAGTCCAAACATGATATAAAGAGGCTCTTACACTTTTTTTGATTACTGTATCCTATGTAAGAGGCCCCATGGATACTATTTTAATTGTAGGATGCATGAATAATGCGTAGGATGAGAAATAAAGAAGGTATAGCTACTGTCCTCAAGAGTTTTGTGAAGAAAAGCATGTGAAATGAGAGGTTCAAGCCTAGGTTTCAACAAAATATGTATGGGAGATCTGATTTTATGAATTTTTATCCATGTGTAGACCTACGGGTTGTTTCTTCCCCTCTTCCCCTCTTCCCCTCTCCCGGCCACCCCTCCCTAGTTCTCTCTCTCAAGTCTCTCCCTCCTACCCCCTCTACCTCTCTCAAGTCTCTCTCTCTCTTTCTCTCACTCACTCCTATGTCTCTCCACTCTACCCTTAGCCCTCTACTCTTAACCCTTAAATCCTTAAACCCTTAAACCTCTATCCTCTATCTCTCTTCCACTCCCTCCATCTCTCTCTCAAGACTCTCCCTCCTACCCCTTCTCCCTCTCTTAGGTCTCTCTCTCTCTCACTTCCTCTATCTCTCTCCCCTCTACCCTTAACCCCAAACCATACACCCTTAACCCTTAAACCCTCTACCCTCTAGCTCTATATCCACTCCCTCCCTCCCTCCCTCTCTCTCACCAAGTCCTCACCTCCCTGCCCCTCTCTCCCTCTCTGAGGTCTCTGCCCTCTCTCCTCCACATCTCTCTCCCTCTACTTTATCTAATGGAACTTCAAAGTTTTATCCTGCCTTATGTCTCTGGTCATCTATGGTGTTTAGGAAAATCTAGGGTTGGGGTTTTACCTTTTCTTCATGTAAAACCCTAGTATTATCTTACGCCTTAGGAATGATCTATTCGGCCATTACTTTTTGGGATGGTTTTTAAAACATCTTAAGTCCCATCACTTTGTCTAGGTCTGGTCCCCTTTAGTTTTTTCATTTTATTTCCTTCGTTTAATTTTATTCTCCTAAGTCTTGGATGGTATCATGCTCCCTCATTTAAGTGACAACTTATGTCATTGTTTGTCGTTGGCCTAGTGATGTCCCCTTATTCCTTTAATAATTTTTTTTATTTGGGACAAGTTCACATGATTGTTGATCAATCATCGTTTGATCTCAGCCATTCCCCACCATCCTACAATGACCGCACCAGACTGTCTTGGTTGATCGCGATATCATAGGAAAGTGCCACGTGTCTCATCTGGTGATGTCGAAGGGATGATAAAATACTTTGATGCATCTATTTGATTTTGATACATTATGCAGTGGGTTACTAAAGTGTTTATGAGATGCACATGCTTCAAATCAACACAGATGTTATAATCTCAGTAGGAAAGGTGCTTGATGGTTAAAGACAAAGTTGGCGACTGTGTTGGATGAACTAGATTGCCAATGGTTGAAGATCCACAGTTTCCCGCCATCACGTGATTAGAAGTTGCGAGGTTTTTATCAATTGTGATATTGTGGGCGAGCGCCACATAGATTTTGTTGGAAACACATGGTATGGTGGGCCCGCCCCTTGTTGCCACGATGGAGATTATGTTAGTTTGATTTGAAGGCAGTCTTTTGATGATCTGACCAAGGTGAAAGATCAATGACCAATATTTGAATCTACATCGAATGCGATTGGAGTCATTCATGTAGCACACAAGTAAGCTTTAATGGAGGACATGACATCTACTGCCAGGGTTTGATCGAAATAAAGCAATTTTTCTTCTGCTTTTGGTATCATAAAGCATTCAAAACATCTTTGCAGAAGAATTGTAGAGCCAAGGATGAAGTTACAAATTGTTACAAGAGTTTGGGTTTCTACAAGCACAAAGTCGTGAGTTCATTTCTGTATCTCCTGGTTATTCTGAATTTGAATTTGGGGGAAAAAATTTGTGTGCTTGTCGTAGGGCTTGTCGATAGTTGTTTTATGGCTATAAGTTAATTGAATTGTGGGAAATTGCAAGGTTTTGTTTTGTAATTTCATATTTTGTTAAGCCCTAGTTTGTTTAAAGTTTTAAATAGCAAGGAAGCCCTAGTTTACTTAGGATGGCACCGATAAAGCAACACTCTAGCCAGATTGATTATTTAAGTAGAAACTTATATGATGATTTCCTAGATCAATTGCCCTTGTCGACAAATGATAGGAAGAAGGGGTTGGTTTTGATGCGAGGAAAAACTCTAGGGGAGGGATTATTATATAATTGTTCTAACATAGTTGATGCTATGGTTCCTCTTACTGGTCTAGAGATGTTTAGATTATGGTCTGGATAGAGAAATTTTCCCCACCCCTTTTCTAATGGTTGGATGTATGATATGGGGAAGTTAGTGGTACCGAATGTGTTCCCTGATATAGACTTGCTTAGGGCAGTGGCTGCATGATATGACCCTGTCACATGGGTGATTCAAGATAATGATGGAAAGGTTATGTTAAGCATCAACAGAGAGGAATTTCGATAGGTTTTTGATCTGAATGAGCCTAGTACATTCTTGGTTCCTATTGATCTTGAAGAGATGAAGCAAGAATATGGGAGGTTGAAATCACTTTTCAGAGCTAAGTTGCTCCCACCTCATTTGGCTAGGGTAGGAGGTTCAAAATTCCATATTATCCCTAATGACCAAGAACCTTTCAGACTAAATTGCTTTGCAAAGCATTTCTTGGCTACCTTTTACTCATTGTGCCAAATTTTTGGTTTTCACCCCAACACGGTGATGCCTATTGCTTACATGTTTATGGGGGTGCAAATACAAAACCCTAATTTCTCAATAATTTATGATTTTGCTTCTTTATTGGCTGAAAAGATACATGAAGGGTTGTCAAAGTTGCAAAAAAATGATACAGGCACTCCATTCTTCTGGTATTCCATGTTAATGTATATTTTCTTGTATAAGAATTTTGAATTCTTCTCTGAGAAGATGGAGTTAAGGCAGTGGGTTGATGGAGAAAGATTGTCGCTGTAGGTATGGACTGCAGATTTATCATGTAATAGGGAAAACACTAGTTATGTGCATTTTGACAATTGTTTTGCTTCTAGATTGAGAGCCAGGCTGATGGTAAATGTACCCAAGATTCCTGAGGAGTTGCATGATTTCCTCAGACCAAAGGGGAGGAAGCCAAAATTGAAGGTTTGCCATAACTGGGGTGATATCATTCCATACCCAGTCAGCACTGTCTTGACAGTGTATGTTTTTTAGGGGACCCCTCATATATTGTCGTACAATGTGCCACCAAGAGTGGGGTTTGCAGAATTCATGTGTTAGATTGGTTGTATCCATGAGGACAACCTTACTGGGAAAGGTAAAGGAACATTCTTCCTAGATTACACTGTGGTGTCAGATTTTGTTTTTTCAAAGGGAGGCTAGATACATTTTGGGAAATTTTTTGAGGAATACCATTAGAAGTGTGGCCCCAAGTGATAGCATGATCCTGAGGGCTTCTTTGCTCTTTTCAGAAAAAAGGATAAAAGGTGCTAAGTTTGTGCATGAGTTCAACTTCCCTGAAGACTTGATTAGAAATGAATTTGACCTAAATAAGCAAGAGTTGAACAAGGAGAAGTGGGTAGCTTATGACAAGCTATTGGTTATTTTGCACAAAATGGATCCAAAGTATGATCCATTGATGGAGTTTAGTCCATATCATAAGAAAATTGACTTCTTGATGGGCAACTTCAAAGAAATCAAGGGCACCTTGATGACCAAAAAGATAAACTTGGAGTCAGATTTGGGCATACAGGAGCAAGATGTCAGGCCAATTGAAGTGAGGCCAGCTTACCAACCTACAGAAAGATGGCCTATTTACAAAAGGAAGAGAAATGATAGTAGTGATGAAGAAGAAGAGGATAGAAAGGGAAAGCAAATAATGAAATTTCCTATACAGAAAGGTCCAAAGTTCAAAACACCTGGAGCAATCAAGATTATTGACTTGGATGCATCACCTGAAAATAGTCCCTCACCACCACCATTAGACCCAAGCCTTAAAAGGAAAAGAATTGAATGATCACAAGAGGATTTGGTGGATGAGATTATTGTCACTAACCAGGACATGCAAATGGGTATGCCTTCCCCTCCTAGGCCGGCTGAATTGGTTCTCTCTGATCTGGATATGAACTTGGAAAATGTGTACAAGATGCAAGAATGGAGGCATCTAAAGAGTTTCTAGATGACAATGCATTTGTAAAAACTTTGGTCTTCTTGCAACTAGTATGGAGAATGAAATTGGAAGAATATCAAGATAAATGCAAGAGGAGAAGAGAATTGAGACCTGATAGGTCATACCAAGAGAATGATGATGAAGTGAAAGCTAAACTAATGGAAGAGTTCAAGAACATCATTCCTAAGGAGGGGAGAAAATTAGTAAATCAAGCTGGTGTCTTGATTTTACCTGAATGATACATTGCAGATGCTCTAGCTTTCAATGCTATTGTGAAGTCCAAGCACCCCTTACAAGACTCTGAAGAAGAGTTCAAGGTAGCATTGTAAGATTTTTCCTTCAGTGAAGAGTATGAAACTTTAGCAATTTTGGCTTTGGCCCCTCAAGGAAGAAAGCCAAATGTTATTGATATTAACCCAAATCTAAGAGGAGGGTTGATAATAAAGAGAGCTTTAGAGACCTCAACCACAAAGGCTACTAATTTGACTGTAAATGTGGTCAAATTGGCCCAAAAGACTACTAAAAGAGAGGAGGCTGAAAAGAAAAGCTTAATGGAGAAGTACAATGCCATAATTGAGGAATATAGCAAGATGCAACAAAGGAATGTTGAGCTGCAGACTGAGGTGAACGGGTTAAAGAACAAGCAGATTAGGGAGACATCAAGTGCTCCAGGGATCAAAACATTGCCTTCCACATCAAGGCCAATGCCTCCTGCTTCTCCTATTGTGTCTACACCAGGGTCTCCTAGTCAAACTCCTTCCCTTAGCCCTACTTTAGAGCTAATTGATGAAGAAATGGAATAATCTGTTGATCCTTCGAAGAAGCAGCTAATGCATAAGATTTCAGAGTTACAAGCATCCTTGAAGGTGAGTGAGGAGGGAATATTCTTAAAGCAAAGGGAGGTTGTAAATTTTGTATTGAGACATTTAAATGAGAAATTTGATGGCAGATTGTCATCTGTGCATTCTTTATATTCTTTATTATAAAGTGCAATAAAGAATATTGATAGGGATCAGGAGGTTGTAGTACCATTAATTGAAAGATGGATCCCTAGGGCCAATGATCTTGACATAATGTATAAAGCTTCAAGGTTTGATGTAAATAATAGGCCCAAATCATTAAGGCCTACTCAGGTATTAGTTAAGTCATTACAAGGTTTTCAAACCTTACCAAATGACTTGAGTAGGAAGATCAGAGAATTGGTGAAGAACTTTGATGATTGGAGTGACACATTGCTACCTGACATAATTGATGAGCAGGGAAATATCAAGTCACTCCAACAATGGTAGGATTGGGAAAATGAAGTCATCAATTGTCAAATTAGATTAATTTGTGATGGCTCAGATTATGATTTATTGGTGAGTTGTATGGATAAAATTATTAGCACTAGTTCATTCTTTGAATCTTTTGAAAGAGAAGCGAATCGGGTGGCAGTTAAGTATACACCTTATAGTGACAAGGTAAATGAGGTAATCAATTTTAATTGGCCAACTGATGAGGAATACCAGAAATGGGTAAATGTATATTTAATTGAGGAGGAGTAAAAAGGAGTAGGTTGTTAACGGTTGACAGGTCAGCTGTTGCAGTTACAATAGATTACAGTTTTTTTTTGTGGCAGTCTTGGCATGGAATTCTTGAAGTTTTGTTGTTGCATCAATCATTCTCATCAAGCATGATGAACAAGAGGATTCTCCAGGAAATTTTTGTTGTAACAAATTTTGAAATGTCACAAAGTGGTCCAATTGGTTGGTGACGCGTGTGCTTTCTAGCCCAATGCTTGTTTGCTCCTTCATTTCTATAAGAAGGATTTCAAGGCTAGAAGTACGGGTTAGCAAGTTAGATATTTTTTGGTCGAGCCTAGGTAGAGTTGCAAAGAAAATTGTAAAGTTCGATGGTTTTAAGGAAAATGAAATTTAGGTTTTGAGTCATTCTGTAGTAGGTTTTGAATTCATGGGGATTTTATGTTTTATGATAGTACTGGCATTTGAATTGAAATGATTAATTCAAACTTATGTCTCTACATTGTACATGCATATCTGAATTTTGAATAAGATAATCAAGGGTTGTCTCGTTCATCTCACTGTTGTGGTGTGTATGATTTATGTTTTGGCTTTAATTCAAGGAATTAATTAAAATGCTTGAATGGGATTGTAGGTGGATATGTTTTGTATAAGGATTTGATAAGTAGTATTGGGTTAGAATACATGTTGATTAAATTGTAAAGCAATGTTCTCAAGGATCTTATATGTTATGTGTTAAATCTGTCATAAACCCTTAGATGTTTATGAATTTGAATCCCCTAAATGGATATATGGCACTGATCTAAGTTGTACTAATTTGTATGGTTCAGTATTTTTTTTGTCTTTACCTAGCGCTTGCTACAAATTGCAAATCAATGACTATTTTACATTGTGGAATCTATTGTAGTTATCTCATGCTCCAAATAGTTGATATTACTGATGAACAACCAATTCTATTTAGTATTATCCATTATGTTGAGCTATTAAATGATATTATCTTTTGTTGTTAATGTTGTTTACAATAATGGTGCAGAGGTTGTAAACGCATTAAGGGATCACCCTCCCAGGTCTTGTAGAGCCCAAAGTGTAGGAGGTCTTTAAAATCCTCCTCAGTTGGTCCATAAGTGAACCTTAACCATAAGTGAACCTTGATCCTAATTAAATCATAACCCTAACCATACTATAATTGAACCCTAATGCTAAGTGAACCTTAACTGTAATCCTAACATTAAACCTAATTCTAACCTAATGCTAATTTAACCCTAACCCTACAACTAACATAAAAGATTTATTTTGTAACCCTAATTGAACCCAAAATCTAATCATAATTACACTCTAACCCTAATCCTTATCCTACTTGAACCCTTAACTGTAATTGAACCCAAACCGTAATCCTAATTACACTCTAACTCTAACCTAAATTAAACCCTAACCGTTATCATATCACTAATTAAACCTTAACCATTATCATATCACTAATTAAACCATAACCCTAATTTTAATTGTAATACTAATTGAACCCTAACCCTAACCCTTATTAAAACCTAACCCTACTTGAACCCTTACCCTAGCCTAAAATTAATCCTAGCCCTATCCCTAATTGAACCCTAACCTTAGTTGAGTCCTAACCCTAACCCCAACCTTAATCCTAACCTTTTCCCAAAGCTTTATCCTATAACCCTAACCTAATCTTAACCCTAGTTTAACCCTAATCCTAATTGAATATAAACCCTAATCTTAATGCTAATTAAATCCTAACTAAATATTAACCCTTACTATAATTGTAACCCTAACTCTAATCCTAGTTGTATTATAACCCCAACCCTTACCTTGATCCCAAAATTTATCCTAAAACCCTAACCCTAATTTTAAACATCAATTGAATCCTAACCTAACCATATTTGAATCTTAACCATAATAATTCCCTAACCCTAATACTAATTAATCTCCAACCCTAACCCTAATATTAACTTGTAGCTCCTAATCAAAACCCTAATTGAACCATAATCCTAACCATAACCCTAATGTTGAACCATAATCAAAACTCTAACCCTAAATCCCTAGGCGAACTATTACCCTAGCCTAACATTAACCCTAACCCTAACCCTAACCCTAACCCTACTTTAATTCTAACCCTAACCCCAACCCCAACCCTAAAATTTACCCCACGTTTTATCCTATAACGCTAACCCCCACCCTAATTGAACCTTATCCTAACCCTGACCATAATTGAACTATAACCCTAATTAAACCCAAACCATAACTCAAACCCTAATCCTAATTCTAACCCTAATGTTGACCCCAATATTCATTTTGAAACCCTAACCCTAACCCCAACCTTCACCCTAATGTTGACTCCAAGATTTATCTTAGAGCCCTAATTGAATCCTAAATCCAATTGAACCCTAACCCTAATTAAATTTTAATCCTAAACTTAAACCTACCCTAATTGAATTCTAACCCAAAAGCTTATCTTAATTATAACCCTAACCCTAATTATAACCCTAATTCTAATTCTAACCCTAGCTATAATTCAAACTCTATTCATAATTATAATTTTAATACTAACCCTAATTCTAATGGCGACCCTAATTCTAATTGTAATACTAATTGAATCCTAAACCTTATTAAAACCTAGCACTAATTTAACCCTTACCCTAACTTGAAATTAATCTTAGTCCTAACCCTAATTCAATTCTAACCCTCACCCTAGTTGAGTCCTAATCCCCCAACCCTAATCCTAACCTTTATCCAAAGCTTTATCCTATAATTCTAACCTTAACCCTAATTGAACCTTTTTGAACCCTAACACTAATTGAATCCTAATCTTAATTGAACCCCAACCCCAATGGAAATCCTAATTGAACCCTAACCCTAATTGAACATCAATTGAATCCTAATCCTAACCATAGTTGAATCTTAACTGTAATCAAACCCTAAGACTAATTAATCTCTAACCCTAACCCTAACCCTAACCCTTTTTCTAACTCTAACCCTAATATTAATTTTAAAACTTTTTTTTATGTGTAATAATAAATTAATTATAGTTTCTCTGTATTTAATTTTATAATTTTAAATTGATTTTATATTTGCGTTTATTATGAAAATCCTATCTTATTTTAATATTTTTGTACAATAAAACCTTTAGTAAAAGCTTAAACTAATAATATTGAATATTCTTTATGTCTTAAATAAGGTAATTAAGAAACAAATTTTTATGTGTAATAGTAAATTTAGGATATTCCTTTTTTATTTAATTTTCTTTTTTCGATTTTAAATAAATTAATTTAAAACTTAAAAAATTATAATTATTTTTCATTCCTTAACAATTTTATTTCTACTCTATTATTTAGAAATTATTTTATTTCTATTTTATTATTTCTTTTTAAATTTTAAGTATATTATTTTAGAAACTTACTTTTTATGTGAAGTAATTTAACATATTATTTTTATATCTTATTTTTATAAATAATTACTATTATATAAAAAATCTCAAGAGATATCTTATTTTTCCAAACAAGATATTAATTTAGAGCAATCAAAATCATTTTTTAATTTAAAATCACTCCTCTTCTTTGGATACTGGTAGCTCTCTCACTCGCGATATTGTGATCGATAAAGACCTTGCAAATTTTGATCACATGGTGGTGGGCAACCGTGGATCTCAACCATCGGTAATCCTGTTCGTTCAACGTAGTCATCAGCTTTGTCATTAACCATCAAGCACCTTTCCTACTGAGATTATAACATCTTTGTTGATTTGAAACAAGTGCATCTCATAAACGCTTTAGTAACCCACTACATAATGTATTAAAACCAAATAAATGTATCAAAGTATTTCTATCATCTCTTCGGCTTCATTAAATGAGACATGTGGCGCTCGCCCGTGATATCGCGATCAACCAAAACAATGTGGTTGGGTCATCACGGGATGGTGGAGAATGACTGAGATCAAATGATAAGTGATCTACAATCACGCAAACTTGTCCCTCTACAAAATATAAAACATTTATTAATTGAACGGGGGGACATCACTAGGCCGATGGTAAACAATGACATAAGTTGTTTTTTAAACGAGGGAGCACGGGACCATCCAAGACTTAGGAAATAATAAATTCAAGCAAAGGAAATAAAATGATAAATCAAAAGGGGCCCAGCCTAGATGAAGCAATGGGGCTTAAGTTGTTTTAAAACCCTCCCCAAAAAGTAACGGCCCATAAGATCCCACCCAAGGCGTAAGATAAGCACTAGGGTTTTACATGAAGACAAAGGTAAAACCCCAACCTTAGGCTTTTCCCAAACACCATAGATGACCAAAGACATAAGGAAAGATAAAAATGGAACACAAAGAGAAAAATTTTGAAGTTCCATCACAAGGAAAGGTCTCCTCCCTTCTTGGTAGTGATAACCTCCTCCACACACAACCCTTAAAAATTATGAATAGAGGAATATAATCTTTGAAGAACTCAAAGTTGATTCTCTCCTACCTGATGCAATTAGTCATTTTATCCTTACAAACATTTATAGTGATTACTAGAGGAACATAGACCAATTCTTCATAATAGAAGAATTCGATCATACTTTTCCAATGATGGCATTATGAGAAAACCTTAAAGGTTAAATGAATATTTCTTAGCTAAGTTCTTTAAATCATGTCCAACCATATAAGAGAAGACCGTGGTTATGTGCACCTGGATACCATGGAGAAAGGCTCTTTGGGCTCTTTTATCAATCATCCTACCTTAAAACATACCAAAAGTCTCCTAGCAATTAGACATAGGAAGATTTAAGATGACTTCAAAAAAAATTATTGTCAAAGCATAAACTTATGATGACTTAACCAGGCCTAGTACACACTCCCTCCCCGTTAACCACTTAGACATATGGAAATTAAATGTAAATTTTCTGCTATTTTTAGTCATGTAGGTGTCCAATAAACCACTTGGTGGTGTTTCCCTGCAAGTTGATTTACTTGAATGAAGAGCAAAAATTACCTTTGATTACAATTAGAGAATACATTTGAGGCCTTGGTTGTGTAACTAGTGGACCATAGTCACATTTAACACTTGTTACAAAGTTTGGGAGTTAAAAATTAAGTAGATTTGATTTATGATGGACACATTTGGATGGTAGTAACAATAACTTGCAATCTATCAAGACTTGATTACCTTATAACCTGTGAAATTCTAGCAATGAAATGATAGATTAATCATAATGTCACCTTGGGATCACATCACCATGAAAGAACTTCATCCAACATCCTTATGAGTGCAAGTACCACCAAATAGGTATTTTTCAGATCTGTCTTCCTCGAGCGAGGGTAATTCAAGAAGAGAAGAGAAAAGTGAGACATGTAGTATGTCTAAAAGAGGGAGATCAACTAGAGGTCAAAAGATTAGAAGAAAATTATGTAAACACATGGAAATTTTTCTTGCTGAAGGGGGGTCATGTTCTTATGATGATGAGAGCATAGGCGACATTGAGGTGCCCTTGAGGTACAAACATCTATGAAAACAATGGGTGCCCAAGGAACTTCCTCTC
>VDFB02169528.1:0-10828 GCA_007258455.2 Sequoia sempervirens | reverse complement strand
CCGATTTGTAGTACTTTGGCTTGGGCATTGCTATGGAGCAATGTACTGACACCCAACCCAAAAAAAAAGTCAACGCAGTATTTTTGCATTTTTTGGCGAGTTCAAAATGCTACTTTTTTCATGTTGCCACTTTTTGGCCCATCGTGATCCTGCACATACCCAGGTCTAAATCAGGTAGTTATTATTGCTAAGGTGGATCACTCCTTTCTGCGAAGGCCATACACTTATGATTGGGTCAAGTGTTCTTTTCTTTAGAAAATTCATATTTCCTTTTTGATAGGTTAATTATGATTTGATTAGATGGGTTATGAAGCACTTATTTCAAACATATATCTTTATGAAAGAAGTATATTGGCATGAAATTAAATATGATTTGTATTCCAATGTAAAAAATACAAAGAATGGAAACAATTCTTTCAACACATAAACTATTATGTAGTAGCCAATTAAAATGAAAAAACTTACTCTATATTAGTTAGGATACACAACTAAGAAAATGATCTAAAGTGACTTATTTATCCTAGAGGAACTAAGTATATAGTATACAAAGAAAACCAACAAAACCACAACTACCCCTATTTTGAAGGAGTTTAGTTTTCTCCCCTTCCTAATCTCACTAATATTGTCTTTAATTATTTTAAAGAGATGAAGGGTCATAACACAACTTTAATCAACCCAGTAAATAGCTTGGTTAATGAAACTTGAGAAAAGCAACAAAACAATTGGTACATTTGGCATTTCATGTTGAATGAAGAGTGGTGACAATAATCTACTTATAGTTTAATAAAACACTATTTTTATAAGAAGGCTTGACATTAGAAAGATAAGTGTTATAGTTTAATAAAACACTATTATAGTTTTACCAACATATACTATTGTATGCTTGCATGGCTTCTTAGTTAATATATGGGGAGATAGAGATAGATGGGGAGAGAAAGAGAGAGATAGAGATATATGGGAAAGAAAGAGAGATGGAGATATATGGGAAGAAAAAGGAAGAGAGGTGAGATAGAGAGTCAATGGATAGGGGGATAGGAGGGAGAGATGGCGAGAGATAGAGGGGGAGGGAGAGAAAGGATATAGATAGAAAGAGATAGAGAGGAGTGAGAGGGAGATAAAAGAGAAATAGAGATAGAGATATAGAGTAGGAGAGATGGAGGAGAGATGGAGTGAATGAGAGAGAAAGGGGAAGAGGGAGAGAATTCATAGATAGTGGGAGATATAGAGATATAGAGAGTGACAGGGGAGATATATATCAATCACCCTCCCATATCTCTATCTATTCATCATTATCTCTTTATCTCTCTACCTCTCTCTATCTCTTTGTCTCCCTTTCTATTTGTATGTTTGTCATTATCTCCCTCTCTCTCTATATTTTCTTCCCTATATTTATCTTTGTCTCCTTAAGTGTGCAATGGGTACATTAAAGAGGTCTTAAAGGAGAATTATCATATCTTTAATCAAATGGCATGCTACCTTGAGAATAACTCCCCAAGGACACATGCCATCCTTAGATTGTTGACATGAAACAACCAATCAAAATTTAGTTTTTCTCTCTCATATAAATATATATTACTATTATATTAAATATATATTATATTAATTATATTTTGTATTATATAAAAATATACTTATTATTAATTATTAATTATAATAATTTTATACGTATTTAATAATTTTGTTAAAGAATATAATATATAATTATAATAAGTTGAATAATTATATTATTTATTATGTAAATTATAGCTAATATATACTTAGCTATATTGTAGAATATTAAAACCTAGCTAAATGGCGCCAAATTTTTTAATTTAATTAACATATTGTAAAACCTAACAAAACTAGGTTGTAGCTCGTCAAATTGGAGAAGTGAAAGGTCAATACCAGTGCCGAGGAAGAGTTTGGAGTAGTGAAAAAAAGGTCAATGCCAGCGCTGAGGAAGAGTTTGGATTTAAAACTAGGTCAATACCAACGCCAACGAAGAGTTTGGAGGAGTGAAAACAAGGTCAATATCAGCGTCGAGGAAGATTTTGGAGGAGAGAAAACAAGGTCAATACCAACACCGAGGATGAGGTTGAGGGTACTTAGGGAAAATTGACAACCAAGGGGCAATGAGTACTGTAAGTTTGGCACCCCCATTCTCTTTAACCTACAATTTTCATGCCTAGTTTCCAAAGATCTTCTCGTACATTGGCACCCCCATTCTCGTAAAATGGTATAAGATAAGACAAAAAATAAAATAGCTTAGTCTTTCACATTTTTATCAACCAACCTCAGGTCTTGGAAAAACTCCCATAATCTACCCACATCTTGGTTGGGGTCTAGGATTTCATCACACATAGCCTTCATTGCATGAGTCTGAAGCAATTGTAGACTTAGCCCAAGTATATGCTAGGCTAAGGTAGATCTAATGAATTGAAATAGAGGCATACAATTATTCTTTAATACCTCCACCAAAAACATATGCAAGGTGTTGGTTGTTTTTACGATAAGCAAGTTGATCTTCTAATCTACCTATGGAATTGCCAATTCCAATAAAGGGAAGCTCGAAGGACCTAGACCAATTGAGAGGATTTTAAAGATCTCCTACACTTTGGGCTTTGCAAGACCCAAGAGGGTGATCCTTTAATGTGTTTACAACCTCTGCACCATCATCATAAACAACATTAACAACAACAGATAATCTCATTTAATAGCTCAACATAATAGGATAATACCAAATAAAATTGGTTGTTTATCAATAATATCAACTATTTGGAGCATGAGATAACTACAACAACATTTCACAATATAAGATAGTCATTGATTTGCAATTTGTAGCAAGATCTAGGTAAAGGAAAACAAATACTAAACCATAGGAATAAGTACAACTTAGATAAGTGCCATATATCCATTGGAGGAGTCAAATTTATAAGCATCTAAGGGTTTATGACAGATTTAACATGTAACATATAAGATCCTTGATAACATTGCTTTATAATCTCATCAATATGTATTCTAACCCAATACTACTTATCAAATCCTTATACAGAACATATCCACCTACAATACTACTTATCAAATCCTTATACAGAACATTCAAGCATACAACCCAGTTACTCTGTTTTTGAGGATTTTGTAGTCCAAACATGATATAAAGGGGCTCTTACACTTTTTGTGATTACTGTAGCTTGTGTAAGAGGCCCCATGGATAATATTGTAATTGTAGGATGCATGAATAGGGCATAGGATGAGAAATAAAGAAGGTATAGCTGTTGTCCTCAAGAGTTTTGTGAAGAAAAGCATGTGAAATGAGAGGTTCAAGCCTAGGTTTCAACAAAATATGTATGGGAGATCTAATTTTATGAATTTTTATCTATGTGCAAACCTAATGGGTTGTTTCTGAACACTGAATATAAATGATATGTAACGCCCACCGTGCAAACCCCAAAGAACAACCACATAAAAAGCACACAATTTAAAAAAAAAAACAATAAATCAATATACCCAAATATTAAATAATCATATACATGATCATATACTTCCTTTCATTACAATAGAAATAACATAACCAACTTTGTTCTTTGGTGCACACGAGGTCACATCGAATTAAGCATTACAAATCATCAACACAAAAGATGCCATTCAAACAACAAAGGAACTATTAATGACAACATTAGATATATTCATAGATTCCATCACAAGCTAAAACCATGACAAATCACATAGCCAAATAAAGATACAAAGTTGATAACTACATTACATCATTTTTAATTATACATCATATCCATATAGTTTACATCATGGTTCCTAATCATGTGGGATAAATACAATATACAAGATTTATCAACAGAGTATAAAGATCTTTAGGTACAAAACTTCAACTGGATGAGACTGGCCAATGAACATTGATGGGGAACCCAACAGTGTGCAGAGCATGTTCCACCCGACCAACCCTGTGCTAAGAGGTGACAGAGAAGTAACTCTGACCAAGACTGTCAACTGACAAGTGCCAAGGTACAAACATAACAAGAAGTACCAAACATAGAGCCATAACACAATACTCCAAATTGCAATAAAACAATATAGTATCATCCAATCATAGAGTCATAAAAGTACAAGGTCATAAGTCAAATATCAATAAGATTATACAAGACCACAAAGTACACCAAAGATGTATCAAGGCAATATTCCATAAATCAAAATAAGTCCATTAACAACAATCTAAACCAAATCCCATAACATACTTCCAGAGGTACACAATAAAGTAAAACACTTGGGCAACTAGGGTAGAGTGTCATCGCATAGTCCTACATGGGCTATCCTGTGCTCTTCCTCCCAACTAAAGGCGCCAGTCCCATCTATGGCTATCATGTGCCCTTCCTCCCAACTGGAGATGCTGGTCCATAGGGTGACTCATGCGGAGCCGTAAACCTCTCATGAAGATGAGATTACAACCTTGCACGGCCTTCTCAGCCTTCCATTAGCCTGTGGAAGCACTAATGAAGACAAGGCATCCATATTTTAAATCTTATAATGATATTACTACCCAACCCTCCTAAGTTAATTATTAGGTTTTCACTTGATTACTAACTCATTCGTGGGTTATCCTGTGCCCTTCCCCTTAAACGGGGCACCGGCCCCCACGAGGAGCCACTCTCCCTAGAGACCCAACCAAAACCAAAAAGTAACAGGGGTTGTACCATTCCAATCATGAACATAGAAATGCAACAATAAAATAATACGCGAGGCATATCCCATCTCGCAAATAAGTACCATAAAAAAATCCCACAACTCAGTACACCCCATTCGTAAAATATAACATAACAGAATCTCAAGATGAAAAGATATAAATTCAGCAAAAATCACAATCCTCTGGAAGACATCAGTTTTAACACAAATGGGGTTCCCACATCAATGAACTAACAATATCGCGAACCCAACAAATCTACAAGATTGAACTTCATAAAAATAAAAATAAAAAGATAACTTATTTAATTCCATCTAGTAAATTCCATTTCCACAATATACACATTAAAAACAAGAATTAAATAATCAATGCTGACATATATTCATAAATTGCCTTTTCACTATATTAAAGTTCTTAATTTTAACAAATTTAATAAAATTTCCTTTCTATTTTCATATTTCCATTGCTATAATAATATTTTGTTTTATTCAGACTACAAAAAGAAACAATCTGGTTACAGAATTAATTGATTAATTTAATAGTTAAATTGGTGAAATATAATTAAATGAATTAATAAATATATATATATATATATATATATATATATATATATATATATATATATATATATATATATATATATATATATATATATATATATATATATGTATATATATATTTATAAAAGCATACACACACATTAAAATTTAAAAAGAATTTTCATTTTAAAACAAAAATAAAGCACATACTATTTCAAATGGAAAAAGGGCCACCAAAAGCACGGGGTTGTACCCGGCCACAGACAGTCTACGGACTATCCACAGCAGTCTGAAGGACTGCCATGGGTAGTCCGCAAACTGCCGCACCAGTACAATGGTCGGCTGGGTGGTGGGTACGGCCGAGGCTGAACCACCACTCAGTCAGAGTTTACAATTCTGAGCAAATCAATAAGGCCGACGAAAGTACGGCGAAACTCAAAAAATTTAGAATTAAATTTACATTTAATATTTATATAAATATATATGTGCATATATATATATATATATATGGTATATATATATATATATATTTATACTGTACTTTAAATATTTCAAAAATAGGGAATGATAATCAACTGTACAAGTTAATGTATAGTTTATATATAAAAATGTATTTGTAAACTATATATATTAACGAGAATATACACAACCCAGAATTCACAGTAAGGGGATTATTCTTTATTTATTTTTCTTTTCAGAACAAACTACAGTAATACTGTTTATTTCCAGAACCCAACCAGAATTTCATTTTAATAAACATCAGTCCAAAACCCAACCAGAATTTCATTTTAATAAACATCAGTCTAGAACCCAACATAATTTCATTTTAATAAACAACAATCCCGAACCCCAGCAAAATTTCCTTTGATTGAATAACAGTCCAAAAACATTTCTAAAAACCCCGAAGATTTTCTTTCCACACACAGTTAATTTCAAAACCCCAGGAGGAAATTTCATTCACAAAGAACAATTTTTATTTTATTTGATGCTACAGAAAGAAAATAATTAAAAATGAGAAAAAGAACCTGGTGTCCTATGCCTGTAGAGGATCTGTGGAAGCTTTATCCTTTTTGCAGAGCTAATCCTTCGCTGCCGATTGTTTCCAGCAACAGATCCAGAACCTCCCTCAGACTGAACCCTCTTCTTCAATAAATTCTCCAGAATAACAGAAAGATGTAAGCAAAATTTCTCCAGAATCACAAAAATAGAATGCCATCCCTGCACAAAGAAAAACCCCTAAATAAAATCAACACCCAGAAAACATTTTCAATTTCCTCTTCCCGTGAATACCAAAAGTCACATCTCAAGAAATAAAATGAAAATAATTGTTACCCCCAATGATTCCATTTTTTTGTTTCCTTTTTACATGCATTTGATTAAAAATTTAGATATATTCAATCCACAAAATTTAACTTTCATTTAATTATTTATTTATCATCTCCACAAACACTTTATTAAATAATCACATGCCCAATAAAATAATTGAAATCAACTATTTGCAAGATTTTCTCAAAATAAATTTAATATTTTCACAAACTACTACTAACATTTATTTATTTATTAATTTATTTATTATTTTATGCTTTATTTTATTAATTGTTTAATTATTTAAATCACAACATAAAACCATACACCACATTAGATAAGTCATAAAATCACAATAACATATAAAGACCAACGTAACAACAAAATGGCTATGACCAAGACGCACAAACCAAGAAGGTATGAGACAGTTGACACCTTGGAACGGAGTTACTTCCATGTCACCTTTGTTCAACTTCCTGCCATTGGGTTGGTTCAATGCTCGCCCAGACCTATCGAAATAGGTGGAATTGAGTCTTATTCCTGCAAAGCCTGCATCCAACAAGGTGATACACAGCATACATACATATAATCAATTACAAAGCATTGTGAGAAGGATTTGCAGTGTAGCAGGGCACTCGCGAACGAGTGATGCTACCTGTCCCCTCACCAAATCATATCATCATCTATTGCATTATAGAATTACATTAATTCGCATCAACATCATCAATTACTATTCTCTAACCTAGTGCATTCCAATTAACTTCATCAAAACAATTGTAATAAAAAATGTCATTATAATATCCATGGCATCATAAGAGTAATATAATCAATAACAATCTAAGCTACCACACATAATATCAATAGTATCATCAGAACCACAATGTTCCAAACAAAACCATAGAGAATGCCAAGAACAAGTAGTAACATTAGGGGTATTACATCCTCCCCCCCAAGAATTTGGCTTACTCCTAGAAGCCAGTAAAAAGATAAGGATAAGAATCGATGATACGAGAGGCATCCTCCCATGTAGCTAAAGCCTCATCATTCGGGTCCCACTAAACCCGTACCTAATCAATTTCTCTGCCTCTGAGGGTAAGTCACCGACGCTGAAGCACGGCCACGGGCTCGATAGCCAGCTACCTGTCCTCGACTTGAAGAGCATTCCAATCCAGAACATGAGTAACATTAGGAAAATATGGCCTAAGAACAGAAACATGAAATACATCGTGGATCTGTGACAAACTGGGTGGCAAAGCTAAGCGATAAGCAACAGGTCCAATCTGCTCTAACACCTCAAAGGTTCCAACGAAGTGAGGCGCAAGTTTTGAACCCTTTCCATAACAAATAGGGCTCTTCTGCGGGTGCACTCAAAGGAACACCCGATCACCCACTACAAACTGTCGATCAACTCTATGAGCATCAGCATACTTCTTCTATCTATCCTGAGCAGCTACAAGAAGCTCCCAAATGCGAGCCACCTACTGCTCCATATCTCTAAGCATTTTGGGTCCAAGAAGCACCCTGTCCTCCAACCGATCCCAACTCAGAGGAGTATGGCAAGGATGACTGTAAAAAGCCTGAAAAGGAACCATACCAATGGAACTATGGTACCCATTGTTATATGCAAACTCGACTAAGTACAGATAGCCCTCCCAACGTGATTGTTGGTCCATGACATACATACGTAGCATATCCTCTAGCACCTGGTTAACTCTCTTAGTTTGACCATCAGTCTCAGGATGGTAGGCAGAATTGAAATTCAACTTAGTTCCCAAAGACTGCTGCAAAGATGTCCACAATGCAGACGTGAATACCGGATCTCTGTCAGAAATGATCCTTTGTGGTACCCCATGCAATCTAACTATATCATTCATGAACACCTTAGCAACATAAGATGTCGTATACGAAGATCGAACAGGGGAAAAATGAGCTACCTTAGTCAATCTGTTGACAATTACCATAATAGCGTCATGTCGTCTAGATGACATAGGCAACCCAACAATGAAATCCATGGAAATAACATCCCATTTCCATTCCTGAACAAGGTGAGGCTATAGCAACCCTATTAGATGATGATGTTCCACCTTTACTCTCTGACATTCAAGACATCGAGCCACAAAATCAGCGATATCCCGCTTGATTCCTGACCAAAAATAAAGTGAACGCAACTCCGCATACATTTTCTTAACTCTAGGATGTGCTACATAAGGTGCCCGATGACCTTCTGTCAAAATCAGGGTACGAAGACCCTCTAAAGGAGGTACATACAACCGTCTAGAGAAGCACAAAGCACCATCTGAATCCAACGAGTAACCAGCAAATTTCCCCTCCAAAGCTCTGCCTTACTCCACCTCAGCTTTCACCTCTAAATACCAACTATTTGAAGGAAGGGCTACGAGAATCTGACTCTTCAAATCCACCTCAAGAATCATTGCAGAAATCTCATGCCTGCGTCGACTTAGAGCGTCAGCCACCACATTTTCCTTACCCTAAATATACTTCACCTCAAAATCATATTCACACAAAAATTCCATCCACCTCCTTTGTCTTGCATTCAAATTCGGCTGTGTGAAGATGTATTGTAAACTCTAATGATCTGTATGCAACTCGAATCAGTGCCCTAACAAGAAGTGCCTCCATCTCACAAGAGCATAAACAACTGTGGCCAACTCAAGGTCATGTGTGGGATAATTGAGTTCATGATCCTTTAGTTTCTGAGATTCATAGGCAATCACTCTCCCATCCTGCATCAACACAGCTCCAAGACCCTCCAAAGAGGCATTAGTACAAACCACGAAATCACCTATAGGATCCGGCACTGCCAAAATTGGAACACTAGTTAGTTTTTCCTTAAAATTTTGGAAAGCTAATTGACACTGCTCTGTCTAAAGAAATTTCTTTCCTTTCCTCTAAAGTGATGTGATAGGATACGCAATCCTTGAAAAGCCCTGCACGAACCACCGATAATACCCAGCTAGTCCCATGAAACTGTGAATTTCTGAGACATTAGTGGGCACGGGCCAATCTATGATAGCCTGGATCTTAGCAAGATCAACAGAAATTCCCTCACTAGAAATCACATGCCCCAAATACTGAACTTCAGTCTTATAAAAGTCACACTTTGCCAGATTGGCATATAACTGGTTGTCCCTTAAGCATTGCAAAACCTGCTTTAGGTGCACCTCATGTTCCTCCATAGAAAAGAATAAATCAAAATATCATCAAGAAACACGAGGACAAACCTATCCACGTAAGTTCGAAACACCCCATTCATTAGACTCATAAAGACTGAAGGTGCATTCGTTAACCCGAATGGCATCACTGTAAACTCATAGTGTCTGTACCAAGTGTGAAATGCAATTTTATGAATGTCGGCCTCTACTATCCACAACTGATGATACCCTGATTTGAGGTCGATCTTGGAAAATACCTTTGCCCCTTTTATCTGATCAAAGAGATCATCAATCCTGGGAAGGGGATAATGATTCTTTACTGTTACCTTGTTCAATTGTCGGTAATCGATACAAAGACAGAGAGAACCATCCTTCTTTTTGACAAAGATCACTGGTGCTCCCCAAGGAGAAACACTAGGGTGGATAAACCCCTTAGCCAACAATTCCTCCAATTGTAGTTGATGTTCTTGGAGTTCCTACATGGTCATCTTGTATGGAGCCTAAGAGATAGGATCAGCTATAGGCACCAGATCTATCCTAAAATCCACCTCCTGCTTAGGAGGCATACCTGGTATCTCACTAGGAAAAACATCAGAAAACTCTACAAGGAGAGGGTAATCATTCAATGACACCTTACGGCTAACCTCAGACTCAAGGTCACTAACTGACACTGCAAAGAGCTAACAACCCTGACAAAAACACCTTTTTAACTGCATAGCTGAGATCATTCTCAAAGAAACAGGCCTCTAAATACCCACAATTTCCACCTCTTTTCCAAAATCATCCACACACCACGCTGCTTTACGGAGACAATCTATCAAAGCACGATGTGAGCTTAACCAATCCATGCCCAAGACTACATCATAAGAACCAAGTGGAAGAATTTTGAGGTCCACCTTAGTCGACATTGCCCCTAACTCTAACCTACAACCCTGCACAAGCTTCTCGACCATAACCTTAGATCCTGAAGCTAATTCAACCTGCCACTTTTCGCTTTGCTTTATTGCCCCCAGTTTACATCGCTCGACAACTAAAGGAGATATAAAAGAATCAGATGCACCAGAATCAAAGAGTACTGAAATGCTAGACTTATGCAATAAACCTGTAGTCTCAACGATGGTGCTCTGATGATCCGCCTGACG
>VDFB02169527.1:0-18004 GCA_007258455.2 Sequoia sempervirens | reverse complement strand
TGGATCCTACAGTCATTTACCGTGATAATCAGAGTTGTATCAAACTCTCTGAGAATCCAGTGTTTCATGACAAGTCAAAGCACATTGAGATCAAGTACCACTTCATCAGAGATTGTGTGGAGAAGGGGATAGTGAAGCTCAATTACATTCCTACGGACGAACAAATAGCAGATATCCTGACAAAGGCCTTGATGAAGAGCAAGTTTGAATTCTTCAGGGACAAGTTGGGTGTGGTGCAGAACACTTTCCTCGCTAAGAGGGAGTGTTGATTTTTGTAGCTAGAAAAGTGGGATATGGATTTGTTTTAAAGCAACTCAAGATTAGATATGCTTTAAAACAATTCGAGTTGGATTTTTTAGCAATAGCAGGATTTTTATTCTTTAAATAGAATGTTTCTGAGTTTGTGAGGATAAGATAAATCCAAGAGTGGGATTTTATTCTTTAATAGAATGTTTCTGAGTTTGTGAGGATAAGATAAATCCTAGAGTGATTTTATGTGTAAGTAAAGCCAAAGAAAGCAAGGAAAGATTCTTTCCTTGCATGCTAAGTAAAGCAGCTAGGCTCTATAAATGCAAGATTGCTGTAGCAAACATATATT
Organism: Sequoia sempervirens; assembly: GCA_007258455.2. NCBI lineage: Eukaryota > Viridiplantae > Streptophyta > Pinopsida > Cupressales > Cupressaceae > Sequoia > Sequoia sempervirens. The sequence goes on along the minus strand of VDFB02169527.1, from coordinate 17,406 downwards.
GTATTTTTGAAAGAAAAGTTTGCTGTTAGGCTGAATAGAAGATCCAACATTTGCAGGTTTTTCCCCACATTGGGGATTCTTGGGTATATCTGTGTTATTGTCTTTTGTGTTTGGCTTCATGTTATTTTTGCTTCCGCTATTATTAGTTGTTAATTAACCCAGTTGTATTAATTGTTATAAATCAGATTTCTTTCTGTGAATTTATTGTGCAATTAATCCGTCATCAAGTTATAGAAATTACCGGGCCCAAAGGGGAGATGTTCATAAGCTTGATTATTCTCCAAAGGGAGATGCTCAAGATTTCTCGTGACTCCAGCCAAGGGAAATCTTTTAGGAAAGGTGATATTTTGTAATTTACTAGATCATGAATAAATATTTCTTTTCTACCCTATTTCATTCTTCCTTGTTCTTTTAATTAATCCGCTTTTGGGTTTTGGGTGTATTCTCTTAGGAGAAGAGCCAAATATGGCTGAGAAAACTACCAGTGTCTTCACGAGGAAATCAAAGCCTGCCTCCGGAGGAATAATTCAAATGTTTTCTACTGTAAGTATTATATTCTACATAACAGTGAATAACTACTGGAGATTACTATATTGTTTGCAGAGTTTTGAACCTTTGCCCTGCTGCCACTTGCAAGTTAAAAGTTTTAGTATTTTAGTTACGGATGTGAACATACTTTTTTTAATTGCTTGCCAGTTTTGTTTAAGGCAAAGTCTAGATCAGAACACACGGTCTGTTTAAGCTCTTGCGACCAATTGTGCTTCTTCTCTACAGCGTGTTTTTGGGCTTAATCTGTGACTAAAATGTGTTCTCAAAAGAATAAAGAACAGTTCGTTGATACCAACATTTTCAGAACGATTTCGTTGATTCTTGGATTTTGGTGGTTATTTGTGTGTTCAGGCTGCCACTGCAAGTGTGAAGGGTCCACCAAAACCAATCCCAGGGAAAGGAACTCCTCCACAGCATGATAATCAACCAGTCAAGGGTCCAAAAAAACCAGCCAAGGATACAGGGTCTGATTCGAAGAATCTTCATGAAGACCCGACAAGCGCAAAATAAGTAGAGGGCGTAGCATAGATGTATGCGTAGACTATAGAGTATGATAGTGACAGTTGTGTTGGTTTGTTCTGTTAAATTAGTGTTAAATTTCTGGCTTATGTGTGATCTTTCGATCTATGTCTTATAATTGTGTGATCTTTCTAATCATATTCTGTCATGAGAATGTTTTGTTAAAGCTCCGCAACGATCTTTCGATATATGATAAACCAATGATCTGCCAAAGTCAAGAAAGATCTGTTGTGTTTATTCGCATATGTAGTTATTTTATACGATATTGACAAATATATAATTAGTCTATTTAACCTTATCAAACTTTCAGATCTACGTCCATAACAGTCTTTTAAGCTAATTCAACTATTTGTAATGATCGTACTTCACGACGTCATGACAAACATAGAATAATGGTTTTTGTTTTCCGTCTCATTCACGTGAAGTAAAGAGAATGTCAGGCACAGAGAGGTGCAATAATTACGTCCATAATGAATTAGAATATACAGTATATTATTTGCGATTTTTAGAACCTGCCTTTACACAGATTCTACCATATTAAAATTTTAAGTTATTATTAGTTATAGCTAATTTGTTTTAATTTGAAACAAATATTTATATTTCAAACGTTAATATATAGATTTCATAATAAAATTATTATTTTTTAATTAATTATTAAAAATATAATTGATTACAGAGTTTTTTTTCTAATCTTCACATTATTCAAGCTAAACAATTACTGCTACGGACTCTTTTCACATCGGGTATTCATTTCTTACGGACCAATATCTTTCACATTATCATTTCTTAGATATACTGATAGTGGCCGACATGATATCTGGGGGTGGGATCACAATCACATGGCACCATTTATTCATTGAATTTTGTTACTACTGGCTATGCTACCTATTTGAAATAGACCAAAGCTCATTTGCCTGATCAACGGCTCTGTCACATTGGGAGACGATTGAATTGATTTGGACTGTTAAATTTTTCGCTGCCGGTGAAAATCTCGGTGATGATTTTAGCGGTTACTTTTTGCTTTACCGGTTAATTTCCTTTACTATTAACATTTTTCGGGAGAGATATCAGCTCCGTTATTTTCCCAGCCTGCGCTACAATAGCCGAGCTTTTGGCCACACGCCGTCCTCCAATGGTGCAGACAGCGATAGACTAACTGGTACAACAAACAACAAACTACATTCCCCTTCTGCATCGCAAATAGAATGGCCATCTCCATCTTTTTACACAACCTCTCCTCTATACTCTTCATTTCACACTTTCATCTCTTCTTCTTTCCCTCTTCTGTGTCCCATCGATTATTGCCCAACAGATGTCCTTCCTACGAATCCGAAGCTCTGCTTCGCGTCAAAGCGGCCTTCAATTGATGTTTCGTTGGATTGGAAAGTTCTTTCTACTTCGAAATGACTAGACAATGTCCACTATTTTGTTTGAGAGCCATTGACAATTGTAGAGGCGCTTTCCCCTATGCCCGGTCTGAAATGCCAGTGGAGTGGAACTGGTATTTGTAGGTGGTGTGTGCCGAAGAGGTCATCCATGTCCCATTCTTCTGCGTCAAGCCTGTAGGTTATTGCGCTTAGATAAATGTTATTCTGAATCAACAGGATGTCCAAAGCCTTAGAAACTTTCAAGCAAATGCAATTGGCAGGTGTAAATCCAGACTCCAAACTTTGCTACCATTCTCCCTGCCTGTGCAAAAATGGGGGCTTTGGAACAGGGTATGGACATCCATAAAATCATAAGGGATAAGGGAAATTTTTTCAGATGTAGTTGCACCTGCCCGGGTAAACATGTATGCAAAATGTGGAAGCATAGACAAGGCATGTGAAGTGTTTGACAAGGTGCCTCAAAGAGATGTGGTCTCGGATATGCACAAAATGGATTTGCTGAAAAGGCTTTAGAAATTTCCAAGCAAATGCAATTGTCAGGTTTAAAGCCAAATTCCGCAACCTTTGCTAGCATCCTCCCCGCCCATGCCAAAATGGGAGCTTTGGAACAGTATGGAAATCCATCGAAGCATAAAGGATAGAGGAATTTCGTCAGATTATAAACTTTCAAGCAAAAAGTGGAAGCATTAACCAGGCACGTGAACTGTTTGATAGAAAACCTAAAAAATCTCACGGACTGCAATGATTGCAGATATGTACAAAATGGATTTGTTGAAAAGGGCTTTAGAAACTTTCAAGCATATACAGTTGGTAGGTGTAAAGAACTGGTTGGTCAGAGAGAAGGATTGATTCGATTGAGAGTTTCTGTTGTCGGTGGATCCAGTCGATTGACTGCTTTGAACTCAGCTTTGTTTCCTCAGATGTGTATATGTTAATACTTTGTTTCCTTGTTATGACATTTTGATAATGTTTTGTTCCATAAGCACAAGAGCTATGTTTTCCTATCGCTGGAGTTGGTGTACTTTGAAATTTCTGTTATTAACAGTGAGAAATGAAATTATATGTATTGTTGTTGTCTTTGGCAAGGGTCAATTTCTTTGATTGGAGTAGCATCCTGTTTATAACATTGCAGAGGGTTCATAATTAATCAGTTTGGCATCATCCAACAAAAAAAGCTCCTCACTGTAGCCATCTTCATCGGACAACAAGACATACAACCAGTGGACCAGGAGGAACCAGTTCCAAATCGGTGACACCCTCTGTTGATTACTTTTCTTCTTCATGGATTATGAAATTTCTATGCATTGATCGCACAGTGTTCAAATATGATCATAGAGTGGACTCTGTTGCGCAAGTGAGACCCTAATTTCATTGGTGGGTTCACCAACAATTTACAGGCCTGGCCATGGGTACCAGATTTATAACAAATAGCTTGCAAAAAAAAAGAACAAAACGCAAGAAGAGCATGTGACTCTTGCAACAAAAAAAGTATCATTCTTCTTAGCATCACAGATAATCTCAAGCTATATAAACTTCAACATACATAATATTTCATTAAATATAATTGTGTAAAGCTTTTGATTCCAATTCACAATATATTATTAAGTTGTAATATATTTTGAATGTAGCTTTGTACATTTGGGCTTCTGGGAAGTGAATTCTCATTCCCATCATCTTGGGAGGCATTGGCAACAAGAGTCCTCATGTTGTTGTGCCATTCTTTGCCCTCATCACTCTCCCCTTGTGAGGAGTCATCACTGGCCCATGTCAGGGGTAAATTATTACGTGGGTGTAAAAATTTCTATTACCTGGGTTGAAAGCTGCAACAATTGCAACACATCAGCCCCAATTGCATCCTACACAACCGGAAATAGGGTGTCCAAGTTCTTGATTAATGGCCCATGTCACCACTTTCCCTTTCTCCCTCACACTCTCCGCAGGTAAGTCTCAATTTCCCACCTCTTCTCCTTCTCCCACTCCCTCTCTATCCACTCCAATATCTCCAACAACTTCTCCATCTTCGACCAATTTGGTTTTATCACCAACTCCAACTCCATATTCTGAACAGGTCTTAACCACAACATCCACATAATGCCTCACCAACAGGAAGGACCACAAAACTGAACTTTTGAAAAGAATTAGGAAGCTAAATGTTTGATAGAATACCTCAAACAAATGTTTCCCTACAACCTGCCATAATTTCACAGTATGAATTTGTTCAAAAAATTCTTCAACAAAATACAATCGGCAGGTGTAAAGCCAAATCTCATAAATGTTGCTAGCATTCTGCCCAAGTGTGTCCAAATCACTCACTCTTTATATATCTCATATCTCTCTCTCACTCATATACACACACTCCTTGTTTCTCCCTCCCTATATCTATATCTATCTCTCTATCTCCCCTCTCTTCATCTCTCTCCCTCTCTCTATCTATCTCTTATCTCTATCACCTTATCTCTCACTCTTGCCCCCTTTATATTTATCTTCTTATCTATATCTCATTATCTCTACTTCTCCCTCTATACCCATCTCTCTCCATGTCTCCCCCTCTTCTCTCTCTCCCTCCTCTACACATCTCTATCCCTTTCTCTCCCTCTATACCCATCTCTTCTCCATGTCTCCCCCTCTTTATATATATATCACATTTCTCCTCCTCCTCAACCATCTCTTTGTCCCCATTCCCCCACCTCTCCTTCCTGTCCCTCTTTCCTTTCTCCTCTTCTTTCCTCTATTTCTTTCTCTATCTCTTCCTATATCTTTATCCTCCTTCCTCCCTCTCTCCCTGCATTCTTTTCACCTTCCATCCCCTCTATCTCTGAACATGTCTCCACTCTATCCATTCATCTCTCCTCCCTCTTCCTAAGACCTCCATGTCCTCTCTTGTACCTCTATCCCTCTCTCATTCTCTCCCTCTCTATATATTTGTTTGTTCCATCTCTATCTCTCTTTATCTCCCCCTCTCCCTCTCTTAATATCCCACTTTCCATATGCATCTCCATCCTCATCTCCATATCTATCTTCCTCTCTATCTCTATCTCCTTACCCCTTTCTCTCTCTCTCACTCTTTCCCCCTCTATATGTCCATCTTTATATCCCTCTCACCCCCTCTATTTCCTCTCCCCCCTCCCCTCTCTATTGCAAACATAACATGAGCATGTTGGTAATGGAGATCGATTATCTTCCTATTTATAGGTTTTGTTTTAGTCATGTTTGGATCCATTTAAGTGGATGCATAGTTAAGTTGAAGCTATCACTTCTCCATTGAAATCTTTTTTGCACAAACAACATCAATTTCTAAATGACCTACCAATTGACCTCATGTACTACAAAATATATGCAAAAAAAATATACCAATATTTTCCCTAATTGACCTTCCACACCTCTTCAGCGTACCCATTGCACACCAAGGTGCAATTGCTAGTTGTCTACATAAGTGAATAAACTAGGCCTCCGCCTCCCCTCCCTGTGTTCCACACGCGGACTATGCTTTTTACGATAACGAATAATGCCTTATATTTTTCTACCCACCTTAGTATTTGGGCCGACTCATTAATATTATTTGATATATTAGTGGGACGCCACAAAACATCACGCAAATGTAAGGTACGACCAAATATTTTAAGTCTGTGATTATCCGATTTGCCCACTAAAAGCGATTCCAGAAACTTTTTGCCCTTTTGTGGTTGTTTTTCTTTTTATATTGAAGCCCAGCAAGACAAAATTACAAATAGAAAAGCAATCAATAGGGCTGCCAAATAATAGACATAGTATTTCTTTTTGTGGTTGTTGGCTATTATGTAAACATTTATTTGGATTTTGGGATATAGTATTTATGTCACAGTGACACGCTTCATGTGGCACTGGAACCCTCTTTATTTGAGGAAGAATCTTTTCAAAGGTTTCAAATTATGTCTAGCATTCAACTCAAGTATTTCTACAACTAATGGTTAGTCATGTAATGGAACTTCTTCAAACACAATGCTAATTAGGTACACTCCAAGATGACAATAATAAGAAGTCAGATTGTAAGGTGAATATATTAGCTTTATTGATTGAATGGTCCCAGACCCAATTACAATAAACAACACCCTGTGTTGGTATCTATCTACTCAAATTCACCAAGATCTCTTTAAGAACACTCACCCCTGGATCCTCAATCACTCTTCAAGGTGCAATCACACAATGACCTCGCCCTATGGGCGTATATATTAATGTAGCTTATAGAACTTGTAACTCTTTGAGCACTTTCATGTTTGATCTCCAAGTTGGTGTGCCTTGTTCTCCCAATCAAGCTACAAGGTGACTTATCCAATCACATGGCCTAGGTCTCCTTGAGACGGGGTCGCCCCCAATGCAATGTCACTTTTGGTTATTAAATGAAATTGCTCGTTTTGAACCTCTTTGGATTGCTCCAATATGGTTCTTTGCTTTGGGGGGCTTTGATCACATTGAAAAGCTAATTTGTCATTTAGCGGCTACGGTACTCTTATTCCGCTATATAAGCTATTAGTTTGATTCCCAAAGCTGGAGGTTGATCACAAAGTTGGGAAAACTACCACAACTTTTGATATGACCAATAACCCTCTAGTTTGGTTTAGCTAATACTCCAACTTTAGGCTTGTTAGGCATTTGATCCAATGTTGGGCTTCAAGGAGTTTGCAACCTCCTAAAATCCGTACTGACCTTGTTTGGGTCCTCCTCCCGAGTTTGACTTAGTGTGGGCTTGTTGAGCTCAACTTGGTGCAGCCACTTTCATGCTCGACTTAGTGTGTCCTTTTGGGTCCATCTTTGGTGCATCCTCTAGCCAAGTTTGACTTAGTGTGTCCCCATTATAGGTCTAACTTGGTACACCCCCATTACAAGTTTGACCTGGTGTAGATTATTCCTAAGTATAACTTGGTGTAGACTCCACATTGTGCTAGTCTTTGGAACTTACCAACCACTTGGATAGGGATTTTGTTCCTATTTAGTTACCCTTGAAGAATAACTTGACATCCATGTCGTTCAATGTGTAACTTGGCTCTCACTGCACTTTGGGTCTTTAATTGTAACTTACCAACTAGACTCAAAGATGGGGTAAGGAGTAGCTTGTTGGTACTCGAGCGTAGGTGGCATGCTTTGCATTCTTGGGATAACATTTCAATCCCCTTACATTAGGTCCTCTAGTTGAAAATAGCTAATTTCCTTAATGTTGGCACCATGCCACTTAGATGCATGTGGAGAGTGTGCCCAACTCTTTTAGGGCTTATCTGATTAGTGTAGAGTCCCTCTAAGAACTCCAACACCTTATCTTCAAACTTCCATAGGCTTTTTGCTTTCTCCCAAGAAGCCTTCTCCCTAGCCTGGCCCCGCTACTAAACTAGAAATTCTCTCCACCTGTAGTCACCAAAAATTTGCTCCTTAGCAAGTACCTCTTCCAATTTTAGATATGGCTTGTCCAATACATTTGTTGGCCCTCTAGTTGGACGATTTCTATTGGGTTCCACTGAATCTTCATGAAGTGGACGAGGTTGACTCACATGGAACACATTGTGCACCCTCGTGAGCTGGTAGTTTTAACCTGTAGGTCCAATACATTTGTTGGCCCTCTAGTTGGAAGATTTCTATTGGGTTCCATTGAATCTTCATGAAGTGGACAAAGTTGACTCACATGGAACACATGGTGCACCCTCACGTGAGCTGGTAGTTTTAACCTGTAGAGATCTTTACCAACTTTGATAATAACTTCATAAGGTCCATCAAACCTTCTTGTGAGTGCATGGCTCAAAACCTCCCATAGGCTTGAATTGGTCCAAGTCCAGCTTCAAAAGCACCTTGTCACCTACCATGGAGTCAACAACCCTCTTGCTCGAGTCCGCATACCTTTTCACTCTCTTTGCAACCTTGACCAAGTGATGGTGATCTATATCTACTCTATCCTACCAATCTTTGAGATGGTCCAATACACTTGGGCACTCACTTAGGTACCCACTAAGAACTATATGAGAAGTTAGTGCCTCAAGTAGTCAACCAACACTTCATTGATCTACTCGGTCTAACGTTGATCTTTGGGTGATGGTTGGTTGACATGAGTAACTTTGTCCCCATTAGTTTTCAAACAACTTGGCCCAAAAATTTCTAGTGAATCTAGGGTCTTTGACATTGATTATGCTCAAAGGTATGCCCCAGTATGTCACCACATTTTTGTAGTAGTCGACAACATCCCATACTTTGGCATAAAGATCCCAAACTTTGAGAACCTATCGACTACCACCATTATACTTGTGTACCCGACCACATTAGGAAACCTTGTAGTGAAGTCCATACTTACACTTGACTAAGGCTTGATTGGAACAGGCATGGGCTCAAGCAAGTCTTTTAAAGATCATGTCACCACTTTGTCTTGTTAAAAGATGAGGAAACTTTGAACATACTCATCTATGTCCTTCCTCATTCTAGGTCAGTAGAAGCCCCTTTCTAAGAGTGCAAGGGTCCTCTTATGTCTTGGATGATGAGCCTATAGGTTGTCTTGACATTCGTGCATGAGGTCTCTCCACAAGCTCTTCCACTTGGGGGCATAGACTCGGTCCTTGGTGAACACCATGAGTCCATCCTTGACATTTAATTTATTAGTCCACTCCTCTTTCACTTTTTTCCATAGTTCGACATCTTGAGGATCATTCTCCAATCCCTGCTTGATAGACTCCAGTACCTCTACTGAAAGTGAAACTTGGCCCTCCTTTGGAGGAGTTGCCCCTTCTTGCACATCCTCAATTGCCATTAATTGTGACTTTCTACTAAGAGCATTAGCTACAACATTCTTTTTACCTAGGTTATAGATGATATTATAGTTGAACCCTCCTAGGAACTCCTGCCACCTAGCTTGCTTTGGGGTTAACTTGGCCTGAGTCTTGAAATAGGTTGAAGAGATATTGTTAGTCTTGAAGTCATAGTGTGAACACCCAATAGATAGTGCCTCCAAGTTCAAAGACAATGGATGTTCCCTATCATTTCTATCTCGTGTACTAGATAGTTCTTCTCTTTGTCTTTCAGTTTCCTTGACTCATAGGCCATAGGGTGCCCATCTTGCATAAGCACTCCCCCTACTGGAAAGTCCAAAGCATCACTTTGGACTTCAAATGGTCAACTAAAGTCCGGCAATGCAAGCACTAGTTCAGTAGTGAGTTTCTCCTTGTGAGCCTCAAATGTAGCCTTGCACTTGTTAGACTAGTTCCATTTTTGGTCCTTCCTTAACAGGGTTGTCACTATAAAGACATAATTTACACACAAAATATCACTTGTTTAATGGCCTCACAACTAACCTCATAAATTGTCTCATTGTATGCTAAATATACTAAACTCAATGAATACCATCATCATCGACATAACCATTACACATTAAAATTTAATTACTAATTATATCTTTGTGAGCCAGATACTACTTATAAAAATTTAAATATATATACCTATCAAACTATTTAGTAATATCCTTAAATTGTGTTACAAATTACTATGCTAACTCCACCATACATATTAATCAGATTTGCACCAAGCCCCAACACAAGCAAACAATATTTACACCATCTAACAAATAAATTTTCAATGTTAAACCTCACCATACACACCAATCAAACATGAACCTAGCTGATAAAATGTACATCCCTTGAAAGATTTATTGATGCCAACTTTTATTTGCCATTCTCTTAAAAGCGACAAAATATGTTTCCACGCTTGTAATATATGGAATTAATACTACTTGAGCATGTTCCAATAATTGTGATAGCATTTGTTTATAAAATGCCCAATATTTTTAACAATATTGGACAAATAGTTGTGACTTTAAAGTTTTTTTTCGAAGAAATGTACTTCATGGCAAACCTTCGTGCACACCCCACAATGAGTCAAAGAATGGGCACAGAGTAAACTGTTGGCACCACTTCGAGTGCCTAATCCAATGGGGACATCAAGTGGGGCCCAACATGACAGAGATGGCTAGCCCAAGGGAATGGATCTCGAGACCTCCCACATGAGGCTATACAACAAATAATCACTTGAGCTAGCCCATTGGGCTAAATTGTGACTTTAAAGTTGTTAGTGATGATGATGACTACCCATAATTAAACGAAATGTATTCCTTAGATCTAAAAAAGCAACCAAGCATGTGATGCCACATCAAAGCCCAATTAAACATGATGTGGATGCACAATTATCGGTCTCACTTCTTTTTGGGTCTCTTTGGACACTTCGACAAAAAGCATGCTAATGTGGCATTATATTTGATGATGTGACCCTGAAACCTTAGTTATAAGTAAGGGACTTGCCAAGTAAGTTGATGTAAAAAATAAAGAAGATTTTGAGAAACGCGAAGTTGGGATGCTTCTACTACAGAATAGCCGGATAACGAATGATGTTCGAAAATTCAGCAACAAAAATATTATTTGGAATTAGGAGCATGAAAACATAGTGTTCACCGCCACTCTCCAATTGCACAGATATTTTGTTGAAAGCGGCTCTACCCAGAGTTCAGACGCCAAGGATAAACTTTCAAAAAGATTATTTGTTCAATGAAATTAGCATAGATATTTCGCTGCAAGAGCTCTTATCTGTCCAACCTCCACAAGGTACTTTCATGTCCCAATACAAAACCCACCTGCTCTCTCTTATTTTCTTTTTCTCTTACCTATTGCCCGCTTGCCATCTAATGGTATAAAGCCGTAAGAAAGCCTCCTTACATATTCGAAATTAATACTCGGTCCCCTCATAACTGACCTAGCGTACTTCAAAACCAGAGACCCTGTTCACCAAGATTATTGCATCCTCGTGATTAGGCAATTTTCATGGCAGGAGATGAGCAGGGAGTTGCGTACACGCAAACTATTTCAGACCGGCAGTTTGCAGCGAGGTATTCATTGTTTGGATATCAAATCTCTTCTTGGGCAGAGATTTTTGTACGCAGTAAAATACAGTTTCAGGCATTTATTTTTGCAGGCACGGTAGCGAATTCTTTGTAAGCATAATTGGCAACCCTTGATACAAGATTTAATAAAATGCATACAAGTGTACTCTTACTCATCCTCAACTGTCAGGTAATGACTATAATTTTGTAGGCCTGAAAAAACTAAAATATAAATTACTTATTAATTATAATATATTAAATGTTAATATATTAATAAAAAAATTATATAATCATTTAAGGAACATTAATGGTAATTATTATTAAAATTATATAAATAATATATTAATCATTTAGGCTTATATTTTAATTTAATGGAATAGAAGGGTAGCTACATGCTCACGTTTTTATAATTATAATTATTTAATGTATTATAAAAAGTTAAAACACAAAAATACAATTATAATTATTTTTAATAATTTAACTTATATAATTTTAAAAAATATATCAATAAATGTCACTTTAATTATTCTTTTATCTAGTGAAATACATAATTTATTATTTTATTTATCAAATTTATTTAATGCATAATAAAATAAATCTTTCAACAAAATAAAATAATGAAAGAAATAATAATGTAAAAGGGATTGACACAAAAGATTATGTTTTTCACACTTCCTAGTCTACATATATTGCACCACTTGCAAATAAAGAAACTTGCTTCACTCAACATACCAAAGTGATTTCTTATTTTACTTCTCATTTCTCTCTTTAAGTTATTGATATAGTAAAATTCAAATTTTCTTTAATAAAATAATTTTATTCTTATCAACTTGCAATTAATATTCTAATCAACTTGCAATTAGTATTAATTTAATAGAACTCCCTTCTTTGAAATTATATTTAATTACTTTAAACCAATTTAATAGGTTTATGGAGAAGGGTGCTAATTCTTTTTCTATACCATTCCAACCTATTTGTACAAAATGCAATTACACCTTTTCTAACTTTGGAGCACTTAAAAATGACATTGGTCATTGCAAAAAGTGTAATCAAGATACAATATACACATATTGTCATTCTCTAAAGTGCATAATAAAATTTGATTTTTTTTTTTGGAATGCTCACTTGAAAATGACATATTCGATCATTTGCTGCCACAACTTCAACAAACAAGTTATGAACAGTATTTAGAAAACAAGACAAAAATTATCTTCATCGTACGTGACTTATAGATTGAAGGTACATTCACTTTATATCAAAACAATATAATCATTGACTTGCAAGAGAATCACATAACTACACATGCATCATCATCTTAGGTATACAAATTATTTCGTCATTAATATTTTTACTTGTAACTTACTTTAATTGTTATTACTCAAACTGATTCTAATATATCTTTTCCTTTTATAGATTACACAAGTCTAATTTGCTACCTATTCTACAATGTGACTTCCCAACATATGCATACAGATAATAACATAGTTGTTATTTCTTTAAACTAGTTTGTCAATCATTTTAACTTATTTTTGGAACAATACTAAAAATGATATGTTTTATGTAATTTACTGTTACTTCACAGTCATCATGATACTTTGAACAATGTATCTTCTTATGCATTATAAAACTTATAATCTCTATTGTTTAACAATATAAATCATAATTTTGGCTTGTAATTATCAAATGTTTTATTATGTATTTGTTTTGTACAATAGTTAACTTCTCTATTCAAGCAAACTAGAGATGGGAATAATTGTTAGGAACAAATTACATAGGACATCAAGGATGATGTAATAGCTCAACAATACTAACAACCACAAATCCCTTTTAAACCACTTGCAAACACATGTATATAAAATTATAAGATATTTTTAAGGAACACTTGAAACCATAGTTGAAAATATGATGTAGATATGGGAACATATGATTTCTAGTTAGAATTTGACTTCAAAGATTAAAAAATCAAGTTGACACAATCTTTGTAATTCCATCTTCTTATTAAGAAAGATTTGGGTGTCCTCAATAGTCAATTGCATGCAATCCTTTTGTAAAAATGATGCAATTTTGGTTTTTAGTTTTTAACTTATTATAAATTTAGTTGGATAGGGATTCCAATGTGTTGATATCAACTATTTGTGGTTCTCTTGTGTCTATTAAATGCATTTAAAAAAAAAATGTGTGTTTATAACTAAAATGTAGGACAAAAGGGGAGTGTCTTTTCGTTCCATGTGGAATTATTGAAAGGTATATGATCCAAAGGTTCAAACACACTCACAATTTTCCTAATTTCATTAGAAAGAGAGGAGATCACTAAAAGATGGGATTGACTTTCAACAAAGTGAGGTGAGTCAACCCTATTTTGGATCCCTTGGGACTCTGCTTTCTTGTGACAAAAATGACTGATTTGCAATATTGGGAGATTATTTAAAATGCAATAACTAACTAAACTATATATGAACTAATGCATTAAATAACTAAACTATATGATCTAATACTTGAAATGCAAAATTCTATAATAACAAACATGGAAATAACAATTTGCAGGTAGATCTAAGAAGGGTAGAATAGTGTGCACATGTGCCAAAAAGTAGGTTTTAGGGTCTATAGTAGGATTGATTCACCCTAGGGAGAATGGGTCCTAGAGTAGGGGTCCAAAAATACTTTTTGCAGTCCTCTAATTTTGAATCTAAGCTTTTGATTCCTCCAGGTTTGACTGTCAGAAATTTGAAAATAAAAACAGTAGGTGAGTTTTTTGTAGCTTGACAACAACGATGACAACTTTGACAACTTTGCAAAATTGCTCCTTTGATCCAATTTTAGTCCTTCACTTGTAAATCTGCACATACTGAATAATAGGGGAAAAGGGATGCTTTAGGGCCTAGGTCATATAACACCACTACTCTCCAATTATCATTCAAATATGCCCTAGGAATCTAAATTGAATTGATTATCAACCCCAAAGGTGAGTCAATTCTCAACAAGGAAGACCTAGGAGGCAGTTCTTCAAGCTTTGAGGGGTTCACCACTAAGAAAAAGCTTGGAAAAGACTACTTAACATTCAACTCACAAAACCTAGAAGTGCAAGTCAAATAATGAGTGCAAATGATGAAATGAAGTGATAGCAAGTTAGGGTGTGTACCTAGGAAGTCTAGAAATGTAATAAGGATTCTAGAAATGCAAAAATTCTACCAAAATATGCTAGGGAGGACTAAGACACCCTTACTGTTGTCTTAGTTCTGCCTCTTTTAAGGGAAAATCCAAAATCTTTAGATGTTGGAACAAAATCTAAAAGAATCTCTACAAAATACCCTTGGGAGGACTAAGATGCCCTTGTTGTCGACTTAGTCCCATCTTGAATTTCTAAAATCTCTAAATGTGATCCTAAGGCTCAATGTCTACACTTCCTTCTTCTCAGATCTTAGGTTCTAAAACTTCCAGATCTGACCTGTAGGTGAGTTTCTGAGAAGATGACAACTTTGCAATGCAACTTTACAACTTTCCAACTTTTCACTTCAAATGATCTTCAAGTCTTCAACCTAAATCTACAAACACAAACATGCAAGAAAGGAAAATCTTGTTGATTGTTAGTAAATGGGGGTTTGCCTTGGTCAAACCCCTTGTTGGTAATTAAACCTTGGAATGAAATGAAATAATGAAGGAAGATGATGAATGAACAACATGCAATTTTACAACTCACCAAACCCTTGTTATAAAATCTACAAACTTGTGTGAAGTGGCTAGCTAGAATGTAGATCTTGACTTGAATGAATACTTGATAAATCTTGACTTGGATTACTTGCTAGAATCAAAACCCTACATCACAAATGTTAGCTCAAAAATACACATTATGCAAGAATTGAACCATAGATTTTTGGGTAGGGCTTATAGGCTACTCTTGTGCACTTAGGATGTTTCATCTAAAAGGAGAGAGATAAACCCCACTCAAAAGTCTAGCTAGGTTCATTCAAATTATGTAATGTATGATGTTATTTAGCCTAAATAGAATGAACTAAGTGTAATTGGATGATCTATTTGACTGATTATGTATGCAAAACATAAGATATACGTAATGTTGGAAAACACAATCTAATATGCAAACATGAAATAAGTATGAACAAATGCAAAACAGGAAAGAATAAGATTGATTCAGAGTGCACCTGGGTAGAGAATGGAGAATCTGGAATATTCTGAATGCTGACTGAGATCACTAAAAATTACCAAATTGGGACTCATTTTGCACTAATTGCGAATCAATCCTGCTTCTGATGAAAATGATCAAAAATAGGTTTCTGAGTGTCGTGATCCAAAATATGACAAAATCTAGATTTCTAGCCTTAAGGTGGGACTCATTTTCCACTGATGGCGAATCGTTCCTCTCTCAAAATTCTGAGGAATTGGAGGACAATTCTACAACACCAGATTTGAGGTTGTCTACTTGTCAGAATGATGAAGTTAATTTTGTAGAAAATGGACATAATGTCTTCTCCAAGCTTGAAATAGGGTTGATTTGACTTGAAGCACTTTGTTGACTTGTTGACCACTCTTCAACACCTAGATTCTTGTTAAATCTACATACACAAGTTTGCAAACACATATGCAAGAGGAAGAAAATGGTTGAGGGTTACAGAATAGGGGTTTTCCTTGGTCAAACCCCACTTTGATAATCAAACCCTTAATGAAATAATGAAATGTAAGAGAATGATAAAAAAATAACATGCAAATGGTATTAACTTACCAAACCCTTGTTCAAGACAATCTGAAGTTAATGTCAATGGCTACTCCAAGATGCTTGATTGATGCTTGATTAGATGATGCAAAGTGCTTGAATGGATGATTGAATGCTTGAATGAATTATGAGATTAAGAGATGTAAAATGAGGAGAAAAACACTTATTTATACAGACTTGTGCCTTAGTAACCTAATAATACCTCATCACAGGCCGACATAAGGTAATTTTGAATAAAAACCCCTTTTTTTTTTGAAATATTTTGAATTTGGAGCCAAGAGGGACTCATTCGCCACCCATGGCGAATGGGTCCCACCTTGGACTTGAAAGTGGGTGTCAGGAATTAAGTCACATTTAATGTTTTTGGCTTACATAAAAAATGTACCCTAATTGCCTTAAAAGGGCATAAAGGGGTCAAATAAAGCATAAGAAAGGTGTACAGTGAAATTATACTTAGAAAAGTGTGAAATATTGTTACAAGACTTTACAAAATACTTCAAAATATAGGACCTCATTAGTGATGAAAAGTAAGATTTTAAAGTTGGAATTTCAATTAATAGAGTTCTTAGAAAAGTGTAGAAATGTTTACAACACTTCACAACACCTTCACAAGATGCCATAATTTGAATTTTAAGGACCTAATGTGAATTTTTAAGCCACATTGCAACATTAAATCAAAGAAAAATGAACCAAGCATCATGAAGAAAGGCCTAAAATACCATGAAAATTCCATAATTTTTCACAGCAGAGCTGCCCGGCATCTTTAGTGAGAGATGAACTTGCTTCAAACTCACACTAAAGTAGCCATGAAATATTGAGAAGGGATCCCAATACACTTATGCGTTAGCAAGATGGAAAATGGCAAATGATCAAGAGGGACTGCTCTGCAGATATGATCCCATAACCAACTAAACATAGGAACAAAAGAACACACAAGTGTTGAAGTGAAAGATTTGGATGAAGCTTTGATCCTCTGTCCAACTAGTTGTGGATTAGATCTAGGCTGTTTATTTGAAAAAGAGAATGCATACTCACTCTGGGGCAATAAAACTCATGGTGGTCCGTCAGGTTAGAACACCCAAAAAGGTAAGATACATACGCTAGTTGGTATGCACTCACAAACACAAAGGTGGCTATGGGGAAAGTCGTGTCACTGAATGGGCTTCTCGCTTAAACATATCAAAGTTATACCTCCTAATAACTTTAGCAAGGTGCCACAAAGGAAAATTTTGGTTCATGCTTCATGAGACAAGCAAAGCTTCATATGCTTAGAACCCATGAACAAAGAGAGAGGTACCATAGGAATGCAAGTTGTGTTATGCAAGGTGGAAAAAGTGCAAAATGTAAAA
>VDFB02169526.1:0-12364 GCA_007258455.2 Sequoia sempervirens | reverse complement strand
AGTTTAAAGCAACTTTAAAATACATGTTTATTATTTATATCATAAATTACTCAACTGTTTGATGAACATTTGATGTATGGTTGTAGTTGCATCCTGGATGAAATGCACAGAGCGCTAGGCTTGTGAACTTAAACCTTCAAGATCACCCTATAACTGTTAGATTAACAAAGATCAACGATTTAGAATTTGTTGTCAATGCAGGACTATATCATAAATGGCTTGTTTTAAATGTTGTTAGCCATGTACTAATTGTGTATTACTGAAGCAACATGTAGATGTTTCGGTTTCATTCACTTTAAAGTACAAAAAAACAACACTTTATATTGCTAAGTGATTTTATTTTGAAGTGAGAGGGTCAACACACGGGGAGATTTCAGTCTTTAGTTTGCTCATTGCAGTGCACCACCCTGTTCTAGGTTCCACAATTCCACTTCCAACAAAGCCATTCCAGTAACCCAGTTTTCATGATTGTCAGCATTAATCTTTTCAAGAATCAAAATCTCTAAAGTGAAAGAATTCTTGCGGCTACGTTTCATCATTTGACGTTTCTTAAAATCTTATTTTGTCAAACTTTGAAGTTTAGGTTTAGGGTTAAGAGGCTTAACAATTAAGAAACATTAAGGAGAAATAATAGGGAATTCATAATTTCACATTGTATCAGCATGTCTATCACCAGTACCACTAGAGCAATGCCCGATAAAAAATACATTATGCAAAATTGCTTAAAACCCCAAGTTTCATTGATGAATACCATGATATTTATGATCCTGAAACCTATGGTAGGAATACCTCAAAACTTAGATTTTCATCTCAGAATAAGGCTGCAAATCAAATGCAAGTTAATAGTATCAGTGCACCATGGGTAACTGGATTAGGGCACATGATGTTACATGAGGTTTTCCCTTGCCTAGAATTTATCATGGTATGTGCCCAAAAATATGATGATAACAAAAGAGCAATTGTTAATAAAGATGACAAAGAAGAATTGTTATCCATTAATATAGAAGAACTTGGGAAAGTGTTGGGGTTTACAACCGAAGAATTTGGAAATGTCCACATTGACCTAGAAAAGCTTTCTAGTGATTATGAAGTAGTGGATGAAATGGAGAAAAAATATTTCTTAAATAAAATAGTTCAGGATAGAAACAAATTGAAAGGTGATCATAAGACTCCTTATGATTTGGATATTTTTAGACCATGGGTTCTAGATACTATTTCCATGCTACCATTTTCTCATACTGGATAGCAATTTGGAAGTGGGGTACACTTTGAAATGGTATATAATATCCATCATGGTGTTCCACATGTCAAATATAACTTTATTGAGCACATTGTGGAATCCATGCATAAACAATTGTTAATGATTAAAGGAGGTTCCACCAAGACATTTAGGTTCACAACCTACTTGTGCTATCTTTTTCTATTCAAATTTAGAGGAATGTTTTAGATCAACAAGCTTCAGATTTGGCTCTATAGTAATGCTAAGGAAAATAAAATGGCTCAAGTATATGAATGGACCACTAAGATAAGGATGAATGATTCTTGAAGGAATACAACCATTTTTTAGACTGATTTTTTGGCTCCATTGCATCAAGCAATTACAAATACTTCAATGCCTAGATTGCCTATGTCATGTAGAAACCACATTCAACTAGGAAAAGAAATACAATTTGTTGATTAGTACTTAATGGAAGAATGTATCATGCTAAGATTTTATGGATCAGGAGTACAACCATACAAACTTCCAATACATGTGACAAAAAGGGTTTTTGCATTGGAATATGTAAGGAAGATGTAGAGTACTGATGAACTACACTTTGTCGGTCAAATGGAGAAAAGTGTTGCTGAGAATGGCATTTCTTTTGAACAATTGTTAGAAAAAATTATGGCATTGCATTGAAAGATAATTAGGAGGTACAACAAATTTTATGAAAAAAGTCATAAACCATCTAGTAGAGTAAAAATGCCTAATTCTCTAGAGAAGGAAGTTACAAAAAAAAATTGGTCACGATAAAAAATTACTACCTTTTGGTCTATGAGGAAGGAGCTAGGTGATCCAAGAGCTCTTGTAGAGTATGGAGATAACGAAGAAGATCGTGAGTTTGGAAAATTGTGGAATATAGAACATATAGATGAACAAGAAGATAAAGAAAGTGATGATGAATCTAATGATGATAGGGAAGAACAAATCCATGCCAATTTCAAACTTGGTTTAAGTGAGCTGGCCAAAAGAACAAATACTATATGGAGCAGAAATATAGCTAAAATGGTTATTAAGGTTGGTGGTCCTTTAAAATCCCAAAGACAAGGCCCTTGATGGTAATAGATGCAGAGCATAGAAAAGCAGCTGGATAAATCTGGCCTTGGGCTTGGAGGTGAAAAAGTAGACCTAGGGCATACAAGTCAATTTGTTAGAGCTTCAAATCCTCATCCTCATGGTCAGACACAATCACAACTAGGACATGCCCATGGTGGAGAGCTTAATGCAACTGGCACTGCCTCTGGTGGCGATGGTATGGGTAGTATTACTAGTACTAGTAGTGGTCAACATATGCTACAACAACAAATTACACAAAAGAGGACAACAATACAATATACCATAGAAACACTAGGTGATCAAGGCATACAAAAGAGGCAAAGGATTTTGACAGGTCCAAGTCACATTACCAATGGATCCACCAAAAAGGAGTTATTTCCAAGCACTCCCCCATTGCTAGTTAGTCTAGCTATGACAACATTAGCAACTACAAGTACTCCTATTCCTTCTCCATTCAAGCATTCCATTATTCCTACATCCCTAGGTTTTGATTACATTGAGAAGTTTGAAAAGAAATCATACTTGAATAAAAAAGAAAAGAAGCAACTGATGGAGAGTGTTCCTACTATAACTTCAGAGCCTACAACAACCATGGTATTACCAACATTTGACACAAATAAAGAAATCATGGAGTACACAATTCTTGTTCCCACAGTTCAAAACAAACCATCAAATCAGATGGCTCGATTTGAATTCCAGGTGAACAATATTCAATTGGATTTTTTTGGACTCAAAAATACTGACAAAATTAATGTATCAAAGAAGAAAAATGAATTGGTGTACACATCATTGCTAAAGAAAGGTAGTGAGAAAAAAAGGTTAAAAAATCAAATTGAAAAGTTACAGGAAGACCTAGCAAATGAGAAAGAAAAGAGGAAAGCAACAAATAACAAGAGCAATGAATTAGAAAAAAGAATTAAAAAAATCTGCCTCTACATCAACAAGCAAAGAGGATAAGCAAAATGAGACTCTAGTGAATGAACTAAAGCAAAGGCTAGATGAGAGCAACAAGAAATATGATGAGGAAAATCCGCTTCAGAAAAATTAATACTAAGCATTGCAAATGGAAATGCACAGTGGGAACAAAAATTGGAGAGAAAAAGAAATGAAAGATTGAGGAATGATGGAAGCAAAAACGAAATTGAGTCTGAGTTAAAATAAGTTAGTCTTGCATTTTGTAGAGAAACAATGAGGTATAAGTGGAACAAAGATTTGGGATGAAGTAATGTAGGGATTGATTTATTTTAGGTGACATAAAGGTTTAATTACTTTATAAGCACAAAACACTATAAGAAATCGAATAAAATATTTAGTGGACAACAAAAATGTGCTGGCATTAGAGAAATTTGCAAATCAAATTCAACAAACAATCTACAAAGCTAGTGACAATGTTTTGAAATAAAAAGGGATTACTAATCGACTTGCTACATCAATGACATTGTCATCTATCATTGAAAAATGTTTGAGAATGAGTGAAATAAAGGAATATTTGAATTTGGTTGCAAACAAGATGAAGAAGGTGGATGAAAAGGTAAGGAACTTCACAAAGCTTGGTTTTTCCAGAGGCTTTTTGACACAAATGAGTGATTTGTTGGAAAGAATGATTTTAGAAAGAAGATGGAGGATGCAAGGAAGATTGATTTGGACTAGTTTCCCCAGAACCCAGATGTGGTGAACTATTTGGATTTCATCAAACCATTGCTAACCCTAAATGCAAAATTGATTGAAGAATCCAAGATAGGTTCCAATTTGAATCATGAATTGTTAACAAATCTTCAAGTCAAACAACATTAGTTAGAAAAAATGATAATTCCACCACCTAAAGAGTGGAAGTTGCTAGAAAAAGTGATGCAGTGATTTGATTTTTGATAATATGAGTTTCCAAGTTCCAACTTAGCTCTATGCAGAGTTGTCTTTGAGCAATATTTTTCATTTCCAATGCCTCTATGTATTCCTTCATGTGATAATCAATACAAAAGCTCAAATTCAAAATTCAGTAATGTGTTGATGTTCAATTATCTATATTATTTATTTCATCATTTGAAGAAAAATTCTAGTAGTGGTTTCAACTACTAGATACACATTAAATGATTGTTGATGTTCATTTTTGTATATGCTACTAATACTATTGCTAAAGTGTTATTAAGAATTGAGTTGAGTGATGAATTATTGAGTGTATGTTCAAGTTTTACTTTTAACACAATTAAAATATGAACTATAAAATAATTTTAATTCCAAGCATCCATAATCTCAGTGAAATTGCATTATAATTCACACATCAATACTCAATCTCCATGAATACTTATTAGGTCCATAAAAAATTTATATGAATTCATGCTTTAATCAAGGTACTTTAAATGGTTCATTAAACCAAAGCTAGAATTAAAACATACATCAATGCATAATGATAAATAATATTAATGAAATATCATTAATCAAATTTCATTAATAATTCATGTAAAATGTTATAGGTGGAGAGATGATAAGACTCAAAATAAGGGAGCAAAAAAATCTTAGTCACTAGTCCTCTGAGTTTTATAACCTTGTCGTGGAGTTCTAAATTTTCATAACTTCACGATTCCTCGACTTGGTTCACTTTGGTGAGGTGCAAGTCTTTGTTGGTCAGCTTTGTAGTCAGCGAAGGATGAGAGTTATTTCAATATAGAAAGACTTAGAAAATGGCGAAGTTCATGCATACGTAATATTTGAGTTATGGTGTGTGGATTTATTCTACTTTTGCTGAGTAGTTTTCTAGTGGATTATCTATTATTGGAATGATAGATTTTTGGTTAGTTTCATTGTTGTGGTTACTATCACTCAATGTCATGGTTTTTTTGCTTTTCCTAACCTTAGTTGCTAGTCCTACGAGTTTTGTAACCTTGTCGCGGAGTTCTAAATTTCATAACTTCCCAATTCCCTGACTTGGTTCACTTTGTTGAGTTGCAAGTCTTTGTTGGTCATCTTTGTAGTTGGTGGGTCAAAGGTTTTGAAAACTTCAAAACTTCAAACTTTAGTTCTAAGGTTCCAAGTTTTAGTGACCACGCGAAATTATGGACTTATCTTGGATTTCAAAGGAATTTTCATCTGACATCTCATTGAATGTTATGTATGGACTAAAGTTGAGTTGTCTTTTCAAAATTTTCAAAAAGCATGTAGGTTTAAAGGTTATCTTTTTGAGGAATGAAATTGAATGTCGCATTTAATACATGTCCTATCAAAATTAACGACATAAGTGGGTGTCAAATTTTTACTCAGACATTTATCATGCATTCTTGTTCTTTGCCAATGCCAGTAATTCTCAAGTGAAAACATTCTATCTCCAATAATTTGTGCTCATGTAGAGTGGAATTCAAAATCACTGGTCTAGCGTGAGGGACACTGAAATTGAGCAAGTCAATTTGGAGGAGTTTTTGGTGCACCTAGAGAAAAGAGAGACAAAAACACTGGAATATAAAGTTCTGCAGAGTGGTTTGGCACACGTAGGAGGTTTTCCTGAAGCTGTACAAAGCATTGACCTAGTGATTGCATGCACAAGGGGCTACATTCTAGATACTCAGAAAATTAGAGTTGTGGACGGGTCAATCATTGCAAGAATTACTCCTAAAGTTATTTCCCGCACATTAGGCATTCCAGAGAGGGAAATTGTAGAGGAAATGTCTATAGTTTTTGGTGACAAGTTTTTCAGAATGAATGAGGAATGGTGCGAAAATTCCATTGCAAGGAATTGGTTGAAGTCTGAGAAAAATGGTAAGTCTCAGTTGCCCTCAAAGCTTAAAAGGGTTCATTTTAAGGATGAAATTTCAGATGCTATCACCTTGCTACATCGTGTGGTTGGTAATTCATATTGAAACTCTTTTGAATTTTGGATGTGTCATTTTATTCTGTTGATTTGTAGTGAAAATAAATTCATTGACTGGGCTGAGATTATTAGTTATTATTTAAATGAGCAATTGATAAATTTCTAGAAAACTGTTGCCTTCCACATGTGCTCATACCTGGTTTACATTCTATCCAATCAAGAGGGTGGCCATTGTTCTTAGGAAAGGTTGGAAACACAAAGGTTTCAATGCTAAAATGCCTGCATGAACTTTTCCACACAACTCATTAAGGAGGTTTGGAATGAGGAATTTTGTCACGTCATACACATTTTTAATGGAAATTCAGGAGAAAATTGATGGAAAACCCGAAGCCTGGGAAGCTTCACCAAGCAACCACTTGAGGTTTAAAGTTTACATTCAGTTCACCCAGATGAATGAGATCTTAGAATTGAGGTCATTCCATTGAAATTGGCTCCATACCCAAAGTTTTTCTAGTTTTGGACAACACAATAAATGTTAAATATTCAAACATGGTGCAAAGAAAGGGGTATGATTTTCCATTGTCCATTCCTTCATTTTCTAGTAAAAAGCACACATTGTTAGGTGTAGAAATCCCCGAATAAATTCAATTGTTTTCCCATGAGAACTAATTTTAATAGCAAGGGTTATGTTAAGCAAAATTTGTATGGAGTTGGTAGCTATGAACATCGCCCTAATATTGAAGATTTTTGGGAAGACTATACAGATGAAGGCGAGGTGTATAGAAGAAATTTCATGAGATTGACCCTAAGGAAAATACAAGCTTTTGGTATTTCTTTCAATATTCCAAAAGATGCACAAGAAGACTCAGTGATCATTGATCCCGAATATCAGGCCCCTGTTGGTAAGCCCTTGTATAGAATTAATTGGTCAAAGGATGAAGTTTCATAGCTAATGGTCCTTTTTGCCCCTATTTTGAGAAGAACTTTAAACTAGTTGAATGGAAAATAGTGCCAAGGTGTGAATTCTCCCCATGAGGAAATAGTTTTGTAGAGAAAAGAGCAAGGGACTATACATGCCTCTAGCATAAATATATCAGCTGGAAAGTAGTCAATTAGGTCGTCTGGCATTGGCTCATAGTCAGGAGGAGATGGTGAGAATCCGGAAGACACTAGGGCCAAGCTAAAATCAATTTGTGAACAAGATAATGTACCCTCGGTTCCTAAGAAAAAGGCTAGTCAAGAAAAGCCAGTCCCTACAGACTCTTAGGGCATTTTTCAACAAATAATTGATGATAATTCTTTTCCAACATTCTTTGAAGTACCCCCTTCTCCACCATGAGATACTTCTATTTCTATTCAATCAACTGAAAGAACTATTTTTATTCAATCAACTGAAAAAGAAAAATAAAATGTAAGTATTGTAAGTAGAGACACTAAATTAGTGCCAATGGCATCTTCTCCAACATGGTTAAAGAATGAAGTTGAGAAGAAAAGAAAGAGGATTCCTGCAATGACAATTGAAGTAGATACAGTTTCCATGTTGTTACAGGGTCACCAGAAGCCCAAAAAGGCTAAGAGGATGTCACGAATTGTCTCTGATTCCACTACTAGGCATCAACTGTTGGGGATTGTTGATCTAGTAAAGGACCTAAACAAAAATGAGATAAAAAAAGCTGACTACAAGGTTAGTCATGTTGATATGGGGCCATCTACTTTAGAAGGTGATGTATCTCATGTCGATTACTTTGTTAATGCATTGATCAAAAGAGCAAAAGAATTGAAAAAGGAGAACCTTCAGTTGCAATCTCATAATATTTCTTTAAGAACTTTTATTTCATCAATTGTGACTCTGACCATTGAGGAATCCTCAAGCTCAAATGTTCAAGGTATTGATTCTGACATTGTGCAACAGGTTAGGAAAATTTTGCATTATGCTAAAGCTTCCAGCAAATGGATAGAAGGGATTTATTAGGATGGCCTTATCCACATTACTAAATTTAGACAATTCTTTGTTAATGTGTCTGATAAAAGAAAGGAACTAGTAGGTGAGCTCCAGTAGATCAAGAGAGAACATGGTAGCACATTTTTTCTTTCAAAGGAAATTGAAGAATTAGTCTCCATGGAGAACTCTTTATTAATAAGAGAAAAATTGGTGGATGACCCTAAAGAAATTGATCCTACTTGGTATGATTCATTGGAGTGGAAATTGACAGATATGAAGATTATATAAAGGAAATAAATAAACTATTAGAAAAATACTTTGACATCTTGGTGCAGATCAAGGACAACTTCAATGATCTTGAAGTGGACCTCACGGATGGGTTCGATGAAAATGTACGAGATCTTGCAGACATATTCAGGGAATTTAAAGAGGTGTATCATAGAGAAGTAGTTGATCCTGAGAGAGTCAATGCAAACTCCTTCAAAAAATTGAGTAAGTTATAGACCTATATGAGTGCATATAACTCAAAATGTGAGCACATCTATGAAATGCTAGGTGAGTTGGACCGTGTACTGTCAAGATGGAGGACAAGGCTGCAAATCACCACAACTCTAGGAAGTAAAAACATCACCACAATTGTCATCAAGTACCAAGAATATAGGCAAAGAGTAAAGGCATAGGAGGCTTTATTGAAGGAGCAGGAGGTGGAAATAATTGAAAGTGAAGGAGTCGGTGCTGGGAGTGGGACCGCTATTTAGTTTTTATTTTATTTTCTTTAATTTGGCTCTCTTGATACTTAAAAGACTTTTTATTTTAATTTCTAAAATGGTTGTCTTCAAGAAACCGCCATCAAGACAAAAAAAACTCTGCTATTTTTTATTTCTTTTATGTCATTTCAATATAGAAATACAATGGTAGTGAAGTCCATGCATACATAATATTTGAGTTATGGTATTAGTTTATTGTTCCTTTTATTAGTGGTTACCCGATTAGTTGTCCTATTTATTGGAATGATAGATTTTTGGTTAGTTTCATTGTTGTGGAATGTTTATCTGTGAATAAATATTTTATGGTGATGGATGTGTCAGGATTTCTCAGTATAATTTAAGTGATTTGGTAGTTTAATCTTTTATTATTTAAGTTGTGTGCATGCCTTTATAAGTTATTTATGTTGAACTATTAGCTTCTGTTAGCTTAGAAGTTATGGATGTTGAACTATTAGCTTCTATTCAAGGAATGAATTAATATTCCTTTTAGTTATTTATCAAAGATTGTGTGAATGACAATGTAATAGGAATTTATAAGTAGTGTGATAAGTGTTGTTTTTTAAAAATGATGCATAATCACATATCAAATTCAATACCACATGGAATACAACATAAATATCCTCAACTATAGTTTGACTTTGGAATATGATTCATGAAGTGCAATATAAATAAAATATCATGAAGTGTAATGATTCACAATTTCATTGAATACAATATAAAATATTATCAACTATAGTATGGAACAATGGAAATTGATCTTGGGATCCATGAAGTGCAGTATAAATACCTAGAAACTGAATTCTCTTCCATTTCCCCAAGCGAATTAGAGTCCTCAAGCCCGGCGTTCATCTTGAGATAAAAGTAAAAAGAAGTCATTAAGATTTGATTACAGATAAAGCTGTATTTTAGCGACCATATTGAATTCAGCATTCATTTGTGATTTGTGTGGTATTTATGATCTTAGTCCACTACTACTACCACTTTACCACTGGTACCGGCGTTTGAAATTGGGTGTTGCACAACCGATCCTTCTTCTTTCATGTGGACCTCTGGTGCAAGTGCCCGACTTTCAAAATGAAAATTAAGACATTATACGGTTCCTTTAAACCTCAAGCAATTTTCCAAATTCTTGTCTAGTTTGTTTTGTAACTTTGATTTCAAAAACCCTAATGTACTGAAAAATATCTCATCCTCCACCAACCCCAATATCATTGGTTGACATAAATAAGCAAGTTTGAAATATTTTGATATCGAATCACACAATATTTCACTCTAACCTAAGTTTTTCCAAACCTTTTTTATTGATCCCGGTTCAAAGGCCTTCTCCATTCCCATGGATTTATACTAGTCCTTCATAGCTATTGAAAAAATCCTACATTGTTTTCTAACCTTAGCTTCATTTAAAATTCCTTCTATTTTCTCTCACCCGATTGTACATGTTGCTTTTCAAAACTGTTCGATCAATATTTTTACTTGAGCATGAAAAAATCTTGGGTTATCTCAGTTTTCCCAAAATTGAGGATACACAATACTCATGGCTTCAAGTATTTCATCTCGAGGGAATCTTTCATGAATCTCTAAGGAAAGAGATTTTGCAATTTCCTTCAAATTATCACAAACAGATTTAACAATGCCTTTAAAATCTTCCTCCTTAACAACTACTTCTCTACTAGAGTGCCTAGCTATCTTACAATGGTACATTGGTATCTTAGATCCATGTTTGTAGAATACATAAAAGTGCTGTTGCATTCGCGTAAATAATTAGCCAGGATTATTCAAATCAGTAATTTTTTGCCACATGAAATAATTTGGGTCTTCTTGTGTTAGATTTAGATATAGATGATTGAGGGCCAAGCATGTATATTTACGTAGATTGGCATATTCATTAATATACATAGTTTTGTCTTGGGTTTTCTTCACAAGATTGTTCATCACATCCAGCATAGGGAGAAGACTAGCTAAAGTCAAGAGTGTCTCTATATCGCTTAACCTATGTAATAGGTTAGGAGCTTTGTCTACTATGCTACAATGCTCATACATCACTCCAATCAAGGATTGATATTATGAAAGAACTTGTTGCGCTAGTCCATACAAGGAGATCCATTTGGTATCAATATCCTTGAGAAGATTGTTTCCTGGTGTTATTCCCTCAGTAAAATTTTGAAATTCTACGAATGTTTGGGACTTCAGTAGAAGTATGTGTGGATCTCACAGACTAGATTTTCAACTTTTGATACTATAGGAAACTTGCTTACAATTTTGAATTCTAAATTCATTCTATGGGCCATGAAATGAATGCCAATCATGTATGGTGCACAAGTAGTTTGTAACTTTGTGCAAACATCAGTCCTTTGACCTTGCATTACTGCAGCTCCATTAGCTTCTACACACACCAACTTTTTAGCAATTGTCAACTCATCCATACCTGCAATTTCATTTAGATATTTCTTGACTAGTTCAAATATATTTTGTGATGTTGAACTATCCTTCATTTTATGAACACAGAGAAGATGAACTTGGTGAACATGTCATTTTATATTATACAAATGCATACAAACCCAAGAAGTATTGTCTACCATAGTAACTTCATCTAAAGATAATGCAATGAAATTTGACTCTTTTTCTTTCTCCTTTAAATCTTCTTTTTCAACTATAGTAAGATAGTTTTCCCATTCCCATCCAGCGTTTATTGACCAATGTGAGAAGGGATATTGAGGAACACCCAAATAAGATAATAAATTGGAATATTCTTGGTAGTCTGTCATAGGATGCCCTCTGGACAAAATATGAAAAACAACACTCATTTGAATAGTTTTTGACATATTTTTTGCTTCCATTGCTTTTCCAAATTGAGCCTCAAGTGTACCTTTACATGCAGCAAGCTTCAACATTATTTGGTCATGCTCTTCATAATCTATAGCATACCTAACATGAAGACATTCTTCCTTTGATTTTCATTGTACAACTGATTGTTCCTTTCCATCTATGATTTATTTTTTATAAACTTTACCAATATGCTTTTCTATAGTGTCAATCTTTAGCTACAACATCTTGTCTCTTCCACATTTCCAACTACACATTGTACATTTGGCCAATGTTGCATTTTCAATATCGTTTTCTTTCCCAATCCCCACTGGTACAATGAATGGGTACTTTGACAACCAACCAAGTTGAAAATTCCTTTTCATTTCCCACTCGCGCCCCATTTTTTATTTGCTTCTTCTTTTCTTGCTACCAACATCATTCTCATCCAATTCAATTATCTCATTTTGGCTAACCAGGGTATCCCTTGGAACATCTAGGGTATTGCAATCATAATTTGATACATTTTGATTTAACTCAATGAAAATCTCAACTTGACCTTCCGGTGGCGGTGAGGTATTGTGAATTCCTTCTTCATTAATATTTGGTGGAAGAGTTGATGATGTAGCTCCACCTTGATCTGATAGATTAGAAGCTTTGGAAATTCCAAAGTAAGACTGTATGGTACCTCTATTTCTAAGTTTTGGGTGTTTTGATGGCCTCTCGATCTCTTCACC